>JAECUM010009796.1:0-52889 GCA_016617855.1 Megalonaias nervosa | reverse complement strand
CACACACACACAGACACTCACACACACACACACACACACACACACACACACACACACACACACACACACACACACACACACACACACACACACACACATCCTTTGGTTGGTTTGACTTAACTTTTACCATCATTCACAAGTCCAGAGATATCGTGGGATGACACAAATGAAAATCCTCTACATTCGTTATTTCATAGATATTAGCCCGTATCTTGCTACGATGGTCCAGAGAGAGAGAGAGACAGAGGGGGGGTGGCCTTTGGACATTTTCATATTTAACTAATAATAATCAATTTTTAGAAAATTATAGTATGTTTAAGAAACTACGACAAAACATAACATTAAATACATCACAGTATGTGTACCACGTAACCGAGGAATTTATAATGGCGACCTGGTTTTCAACTTTGTATCATTGACAAACACTGTAGATAAATCCCAAGGAAAGTGCACATGTATCGTTATGACGAACCATATTCTTGTAGGTTACTTGGTGTAATTTCTATTTCAAGGTTTCAATCCAACCCAAATTCATTTTCTCTCTCACTCCACATTTCTGCATAGTTTGTCCGTTATGCATGAGAGTGGAGGGGGAACAAAAATCAGAAAGGATTGTGATGAAAATGTGTACCATATTAAATTCATTTAGAAAATGAGGATTATTAATACTTTTTATCATTATTTTCATATGTCACTAATGTTTTAATATGTGGAAATTCATCATTGATCTAGAATCAACTGCAGACGGTCGCTAGAATGTTTATGTATGCGTATTATTGCGCCATGGGCGGATCACAATTTGATATACCAATAGTATTGGTATATCAAATTGCTTTATACCAACACTTTAAATGCCATGTTATTTTTAATGTGTGTGGTATAAATATATATATATATATATATATATATAAATAACCAGTTATGCACTTTATTTTTAACTCTGTTCAAGTTATATTTATCCTGAATAAGGAGGTGTTGTTTATCCAGAAAGGGTGTTTGTTATTTTGTTGCCATATGATATATATATATATATATATATATATACATATATATATATATATATATATATATATATATATATATATATATATATATATATATATATATATTAAACTTATGGATGGACAGTCACCTGGCCCCACCACCAAAACCAGCCAGGTTTTTGTGCTACCTGGAAATACCTGGCCTGCCTGGGTTTTAAGATAAAAATTTTATCTTACTGGGTTGGGTCCACCACAACACTCCACAGTAATAATATATAAAAATAAAAACCCAGAAAAACGTTTTATTGTTGACAAAAATGTGGGAGAGAGAGGAGGTGGTGAGACCAGATAAAGTGGTAGTGAAGAAACCAGACAGAGCTGGGTAGTTCCCCTCTTAGTACATGGCAAATTTGTCCTCCTACCTGTCCATCGCTAGTGAATACAAATGATGGCTGAAACTCAAGGTTAAAGACTAGCTCACACAAAGGAGTTTGGGTAAGTTAAGAAATTAAAATTCTAGAAAGATATAGATTTTTCAGGTATTGAAAAGAAAGAAGACAAACTAAAATTTGTTGAAATTTTAAAAACTGTAAATAAGATTATCATATATCATATTCAGCTAATTTGATTAATACTCTGTATGAGGTTTTTATGGCAATGGGAAATTCTGTCAAATTATAAATGCTGGTAGCATACAGTCTGGCATTATAAGTTAGGAAACTTTTGGACATTCAGATTTTGGCATATATATTCCATCCACCACCAAAGCCAGAAGAAGCCTTAGGCAAAATAGAAAAGAGATACTGTATAATCAAACACAAGAAAGATAAAACAACATTAGATTCATACATAAATCTTGTACTGACAATTATCTAGTTATTACCTCGGCTAGGCAAGTGTTTGTCCTTCAATTTGACTGAAGTTCGATCCCGATCTGAATTATCTGGTGAAATGAAGGATGCTGATATCTCCTCAGAACAATGAGCACTGTTATCATCCATTGGAGGATCACTGGTATATTCATTGTTCATAAAATCAAAGGAACTCAAAGTTTCTACGGGCAACAAAACAGGACAATCCTTTTGAAGAAGCTTCTGCTCAGATTCATTATATTCCGTCTGTGTGGATTGTCTACCACAGCCAGAAAAGTAACGGTAGAGGGAAAAAACATTGCCAAGCAGTGATGGAACCACAGTGAGGACTAAAACAACTGCAAATGGAATTGGATTGGTTTAAATATCAGTAAACTTCTTGAACATAGTAACTGTGTGTGTCTGTGTGTGAGAGTTTGTGTTAAGTATGACTGTTAACATTGCTTGATGGAATATAGATAACTAGATAGTGATGTTAACAATCAGTAGAGATTAAATCAGTCTGCTGATGAAGTCCTTTGCATGAGGATGAAAGCTTAGGGTTAGCTTTCTCTATATTGTTTGTGTATGTAACTGAAAAGTTAAAAAGATTATCAAATATGAATAGAGAGTTTTAAATGATGTGCACTAACAAATGGATAAGAAAAATGCAGTGGGTAAGAAAGTGTCACAGATAAGCACATGCACTGAGTTGACAATGAAGTTGGCCAATAAATGTAGTTGTGAAGAAATATTTAGTGGACAAAAAAATATAGTGGCTAGAAAAAACTGCAGCGATTATAACATAGAATGTGGAGAAAGTAGTAAAGAATAAATATCTAATGGAAATTCGTAATTGTTTCATTATTTAGAAATGTTGTTTGAAATTGTTCTTTCCACTTAGAAGACCATTCACTAAGAGACACAAGCCAAAGGTTCTCCATATCATGACCTGTATCTAATTTTGAACTGTATTTCAGCCTTTTTTTTCTAAAGAAATTGTATCCAAAATCCACACAAGAAAAGGTACCTGATTGGCTGAAGTCATACACTGTTATAAATGGTACTTAACTAAATTCTTGTGTCATGTTGTTTTAGACAGGCATGCATGTTTTATCTTTCAGTTAGCTAAGATGGTATCAGTTACAGACAGACATAGAATCAAATTGTTTCAATGGATTTTTGTGCACGCTAACAAGGAGCAAGTGCTGCTATGCATATTTGGACAAATATATCTGTGCTGCATTGGGAAATTAAAAAATTCCCATTCTTTTTTCTTTAATTCTTACTGTGATTAAACAATCAGTATCTACATGTGAGTCAGGGAATTTTGACAATACTTGTAATCAGTACAGAGTTTTTGGCATGCTAAAAAGTATAAAAAAACTGTTGGCCATGTTTTGAGGGTTACAAAGAAACTGCATTCTGAAAAGTTATTTGTATGACTATATTCAGACTTCGTCTACTTTGCAAAATTTTATTTCTGCGAGGTTATCCAATCCATCATGATACAGGGATTTCCTTAGCTCTAGATATCCAATTCCGCTCAACAATGGTAAGGCAAAAATAACCAAACTTAAACTTATCCCAGTCCTGCAAAGCATGAAAAGAATATTCCCTGATTCAAGCAGATTACTTCAACTGCTTCTCATGCCCCTGCAACTATTAATTTGAAGGTTTCTTTCCAAACCAAACAATAGTATAAATACAAGTACAGTCATCCATCAAGCTATTTGTAAAGTTTCTGGTTCTGCTTCAGAGCTTCACATTTTTGCACATGGTTTAAATTTTAAAGAAAATGTACTGCTCCAATTTTCCCCACTGGTAATCCTTGTTATAGAAATAGAAATTTGTATATTCCAGAGTAGGTTTAAAGTTTATGAGTTTAATTTCATATCTGAATGATGGGGTTGATTTAGGCTTGAACATACACAGCTAGGCCCTTTGATACATTTTTCATAAATAGTTTGCAAACTCTGCATGGTTATTTTCAATTTCTGAACTTAACAAATAAAATTTTACAAAACAAAGAGCTGATAACTTCTTTAATTTTTTGAAATTTTATAATTTTATACATGCAATTTCAGAAAATTGTAAAACATTTTAAAAATTTTGTTTCTATATTTCAAGGAAATGCAAACTTTGTGTACTTGAATGTTATCTGAAGTACACAAAAACCTGTAATTTTAATGAAATGGTGCATGATTTATATAACAGTGATAAAACTAAATGCCAGTTCAAAAAGCTGAAAGATAACAGGGCTGATCAAATCCCATAGCCAACGTCCCAGACTATTCATTTTCAAAATCAGACAAATAAATGTTTCCAAAGGACTAGTCTGGGACATGTGTTTATTCCTATTTCAAAACAAAGTTGGGAAAGCGTTAATTTTTATATTTAATCACTTTATCTACATTTTTCTAGCCAGTCATACCCTCCGGGCATTCTGAATGCTTGAATCTAACCTCTCTTCTTTCATTCATTCACATCGTTTGATACTACAATAAGTGGTCATTAATAACTGTCCCATGTGCAAGAGTTGTAAAACTGCTTCACTGTCTATGGGGCTAAATTACCAAATTATTGGCCAATCAAAACTATTCAAACAAAACAAATCAAGTATAATTAATTAGCAATGTTATAAAGGGCCTTGTGTTTACTCAACCAATATACATGTGAGTGGATCACACTTTGATTTCAATCCAACGTATAATGCAATGAAATGATTGAAAGGCACTTTACCCACATAAGTGTTAATTTCCTTTATGAATGGAACAAATTACAGCAATAAGTCATTGATTTTTTAAATTGATTATACAGATGATCACCTTCAAAGTGTGTGTGTGTGTGTGTGTGTGTGGGTGTGTGTGTGTGTGTGTGTGTGCAATTTGGATTTTTAACATAGCTTTAACAATTTTGCAGTCATATCACTATGATGTCTGCAGTGTGGCTGTTTATAGTGATGTCTAGCACTGGGGTATCATGCCACAGACATGATGCATCATATCCCATTCTGTCACATTATCCTGACACCAGGCTGACCAGTCCATATACTAACCTCTTAATGCTGAGCACCAAGCAAGGCAGCTATTAGTACCATTTTTATAAGTCTTTGGTATTACTCAGCCGGGGTTCAAACCCGCAACCTCCCGCATCCAATGTGTGATTTTGCATTTGAAGTAATTACATTAATTAAGGAGGGATCAGTGTTCACATTGGAACAGCAAAGTATATATCTTCATCCCTTTATTAGAAGCAGTTGTCAAATGAGGTAATCTTTTCTATTTTGGATAAAATACATTGACTCAAATATTTCTGCAAAGATGGTCATAATGAAAATTCAGAGATGAAAAAAAGAGGGATGAAACATAAATCTGCTACTCAGTCCGAGGTAACTATTTCTCCAGAGACACAAACCAGACTCTGTGGCAGCAAAACAAAAAATACCAAACATGACACAACTAAAAGACAATGAAATTTTAGACTTGTTGGGTTGATAACTATCCATGGCATGAATTCACTGACACTGAAGGAAAGAGTGTGTGTGGTTTGGATTTTTTAACACAGCTTTAACAATCTTTCAGTCATATTGCTACAATGTCTGCAGTATTGCAGTTTATAGTGATATCTAGCACTGGGGCATCATGCTGCAGACACGTAGCATTATGTCCCACCCAGTCACATTATCCTGACACCAGGCGCACCAGTCCTAACACTAACCTCTTAATGCTGAGCGCCAAGCGAGGCAGCTGTTAGTACCATTTTTATAAGTCTTTGGTATGACTCGGCCGGGGATCGAACCCACGACCTCCCACATCCAAGGCAGATGCTCTAACCACTAGGCCACCGGAGCAGTCTGAAGGAAAGATGTTTTGCAGTTACTGCAGATAATATCCCAAATTGGCATGGGTTGGATTTTCAACCAATGTATATTTGTCAGTGTAACTGAAAATTCAGGTTTTAATCAATCACATCTCATGACAGTTCTAGACCTCATAAGGCCTGTATATGCATGATACTAACAGCATGTGCAAAAAAATCCCTGAAGCTGAAGTTGCTAATCCTGTTCTAGGAATGGCCATTTTAAAATCAAATGAGAATGAAATGAAAAATAAAATAAAATGAGAGCTCTCTTTAACACAGCATACACAATAACCCAAATTAAAAAACCATTTAGAAAAACTGATATGGAAATGCTTTGAGTGCTCCAGAAAAAACAGTGGTGAACTTTGTGCTGATTGTAAGGTCAGACCTGGGAAAAGAGACTTTTCTTTGTCAACTGGTACACTATTAAAAGAAAAGGAAATTCTCAATTCCTGTAAATTCATTTCTGTTCTTGCTGATGGAAGTATGGATGCTACCATATTGGAGGATGAGTGTCTAAGATACCTGACAATAAAAGTAAAGCCCTTTGAAGAAATAAATCTGTGGTACATTATTTTCTTTTGTGTTTTTTTATTAAAATGCATACATCTTATCAAATCTAGGCAAGATAGTGACATTTGGACAAGTGAAAATGTAGGTGGGACAAGTGAATTTTCTGAAATAATTTGTCTTGGACAAGTGGGTGGAAAATAATTTGATCTGACCTGAGATAGTTAAGTGTATGTTAACTTCTTTACATTGTGAGAATCAGAGTGCAAACAATTTTGTCCTGTGCCTTCTTCACTTGCAGGCTGTCCACTACTCAGGGCTTGCTAACTGTAAACAAAACCATGCTGCCTTGAATTGAGGTCTGTAACAGTTTATTTTGTCAATCAGAGTAATCATATTCTATGCATGGGAAAATGGAAACACAACAGCCATTAAAGCTTAGTTAACTATTACAAGTCTGGATAATGACATACTATTATCGACTTGAATGATGCATGTTAGTTAAAAACTATAACATAAGAAAAATGTGTCCACTGAAACTTCTTAAAACTTCATGGCTTTGTAATCCATATTCTTTATATTTTATGTTACTGTTTGGTACATCTGTGTGCATGTCTCTTTAAGTAGGACAGACCCAATTCACACACAAAAAACAGATGGAATACATACCAATAACTATCCATTTCCAATCATAACCACTTTCAGGCTTTTCAGCAAAAGCACCTAACTTTGATGTCTCTGTGGCTTTCGTGGTTGTAGGTAATATAGATGGTACTGAGGTAACTGAAAAGAGAAAGATAAACTATTTGTGTAAATTTTCCCTCTTTGCAAATGATACATCATCTTTGAATTACATACATACATGCACATGCACCCACACACCCACTCACATACACATTCATTTAGTTTAACATTTAGCATAAAAATGGGACACGTTATGGACTGGAATATACAAATTTAACATAAGATTATACAGCTTTAGTATTCAATATGAGTATTGGAGCCAGTCTGGGTACAAGGAGAAAATCAACTCTGCAGCCATTTTGGATTGGGTTTTTGGTGGGGAAGGCTGTGAAGGAATCTGGTGGGAATTTAACATGAGGATGTCACTCTTGAGTTTTATGAAAATTGTTACAGTGTCATTATTATTTATGAAGAGAATACTTAAGTTTTATTGCTGTAAAGCAGTGGTTCCCAACCCCTGAGTCACAATCCAAATCAGGGGTCACAAGGACATTCTGGAAGGTTGCAGAGGGTTGCCACAATTTTTTTTTAGGGTGGCAAAACTTATCAAAATCTGGAGACAGGGTCATGAGGCTCAGAAAAATATTTTTTTGGGTTGCAGCCAAAAAAGCCTTGGAACCTCTGTTGTAACAGATGTATGGTAGAAAACTGTAGAAGTTAGTAACAAATAATTCTTTGAATATATATTCGTATCAAAACAATTTTGTACTTGTCACAAAAAAGCATTAATTATTTATATGCCGCATAGCCCCACTTGATATTTGAAATATTTCAGGTATGAACTTTTTTGATAAAGAAAGTGTTGCAATTTTTGCTACTAAATACATGAATAAAGAAGTTCATGTAACAGTACTTCTCTGCAAAGTACAGAATGTTGGTTTGCTTTGTGCAATATTGACTGAATGAAAATAACTTTATGGGTTTCCATGAAACATACTGGTAGGTATATGTTTCTGAATATTTACAGGTTACTGCATTTGTATGGGAAAATATGAACAAGTTTGTCACAGTAATACTGCACAACCTTGGGAATGCAGTATTAATCTGAGAAAATGCAGTAACATGTAATTATTATACACTAATTGTCTTCTCTGTTAACTTTACATTATCACAATTGTTCAGTATTTTGTGATACTGATCACCTTAATACTGCATGACATGTGCATCTAAAAATAATATACATGTACACTCATGTAGTAGATGCTTAAGGTTTAATTTATTAGATTTTTTTAAAGAAAGCAGAGATGATAAAGTGAACAAGAAGAAAATGAATGAGAACATGCATTGTCAGTTCCAGCTCAGTTGTTGCTAAGAATGTGGAGCACATGTGATTAACTTGGATGACAACTGATTCTTTCACTGAAGATATTGGTAAACTCCTCCCCTCCCACTAAATGACAATGAGTTATAATTTTGTTGAATATTCATTGTAACACCCACACCTAGTGACCAACACAGTCTCATGCACCATCACCCACACCTACTGACCAACACAGTTTCATGGACATCACCCACACCTACTGACCAACACAGTCTCATAGACCATCACCCACACATACTGACCAACAGAAAGTCTTCTGACCCTTTTAAAACCCAACATGGCAGAAATTAGATGCTAAAGTAATATTAAAATTCTTAAATTGCTTAAAAATACAAATTTATTACACTGATTGAGAATAAAAGTCACACTAAAATTCTTACACTGACATTGAATTTAGCAGAGAATAAGGAAAACCTCGAATAGTTTATTCAAATAGCCAAGATTTGTACTAAAATTCCATGTATGTGTGTATGTATGTATGTAGGTAGGTAGGTATGTAGGTAGGTATGTACGTACATATGTATGTATGTATGTATGATTGTTATGTATGTATGTATGTATGTATGTATGTATGTATGTATGTATGTATGTAATGTAGGTATTTATGTCTGCATGCATGCATGCATGTATGTATGCATGCATGCACTCAAGCATGCATGCAAAAGTGCATGTATGTATATTAGTATGTATGTACTACTAATAATAATAATGATGTAGATGATGATGATGTGTTGTTGTTTGTTTTCTTGCTTATTCAAAAGGATGTTCTTGTGTGTCCGTAAGTAGGTGCGAGTGATCCTCACCTATCACCTTTTCCTCCTCTACTTTCTTTGATATGTGTGGTATTGGATAGTAAGGGGTAGGCGTGTTTATTTGACCGTAAGGATGTGTAAGAACTCTCATCTATCCCCATTCCCTCCACTGTTTTGGTAATGAAAAGGTGTTTGTTGGTAAGGATGTGTTATTTTGCAAATAATTAGGTGTGAGTGACCCCACTTATCCCTTATCATTCCTCTGTTTTGTTTGCAATGGGCTAGGGGTGATGGATTGTAAGCATGTGTATTGGTAACCATCACTTAACTCTCCTTTTTGCTTCAAATTGTTGATAATTTTGGTGTTTTCAGTTTTGCATATTTTATTTAAAATGTAATAATTTTGTTTGTTTTGTTTAAATTTGTTTTAAAAAATGTTTTTATTTGTTTTACTTTATTTTATTTTCCCCTTAATTTTTTTTTTCTCTTAAATTTTTGGGGTTTGTATGTGTGGGTGATGGGTGTTCTCTGTTTGAAAGTTATTTTTTTAGTTGATGTTGTAAATTTTGTTTATCTTTAACTTTTCTAGAGTTGTTTAGTCTCCACAAACATCAATGTCTGTTTCTGAATATTTGCAACTTTTTATTTAGGCCATTTTAATAAAATATTCTAATATTTTTAGTTTCTGCCAAATTCCACATCAGTTTCAGAATTTCAGCATTACTTTTACACATTGTGTTAAATATTCTTAGGTTTTTTTATCTCCGCCAAATCACTTGTCTGTTTCAGAATTGTACAACTTCCAGTCTATGTCATTTTCCTTAAATATTCTGATATATTTAAGTCTCTGCTAAATTCTGAGTCAGTTTTCAAATTTTAGTATTTCTTTTATTCTCGGCAATGTTCATGAGATGTTCTGGGGAGGTCTCAAACTAATTCTATGTCAGCTTCAGGCTCTTAGTATTTATTTTAGTTCAGATCTTGTTAAAATATTCCATGTGGGTTATTTTTCACTTTCTGATACATTCCATGTAAGTTTAGGAAATTTTTTTAAGTAATGGTTTTAAGCTAGGCCTTTTTAAGAAAATATTCCAGGTATTTTAGTCTTTGCCAAAGGCCTTGCCAGTTTCAGATTTTTTGAAACTTTTGTTCTTGGCAAGGTTAATAAAATATTCTGGGTTTGTTTTGTGTTTTGGTCTTAGACAAAATTTTCTTATAATTTTAGTATTAAATTTAGTCTCTGCCTAATTGCCCAAAGTTGGATTTTAAAAGGGCTAGTATGACTGTGTATTGGACAGTAGGTAAAGGTGATGGTCCATACAACTGTGTGTTGGCATGTAAATGTGGGTGCTAGTCACCGTTCGTTATTAAATAGAATACACTACAAAATTATCTAATTATTTTTCGGAGGGGGGGGGCTTATCAATATTATCCATGCAAGAATCAATCTTCGTCCAAGTCTGTTACACAACTTCACACTCTAAACAACTTTAGAGCTGGAACTGACTGTGTATGCTCTTACCAAATCTTGATGTAGCATTCAGAAACCTGACATTCTATGCTTCAGGGAAAACATGTGGGCTTATTGTCAATCAGTTGTTACTGCACAAAGCATTCTGTGCTTCTTTATTCCACTTATTATCACCAACACTCGATTACTGTTGTTAGATGTATTTAGCAGCAAAATTGTAACATTCTATCATTTTGGATTGGTTTCATACCAGAAATATCTAACAAAGGCATCAGGTTTAAACCGTAATAAAAGCTATAAGGGGCAGGGGAAGCAACATATAAAAGATTATGATGTCTTTCATTCTACAAATAATCAATAATTTTATTCTTTTAAAAGACATATGTGAAGACTAAATTTTTACTATCTATTGGAGTTTTCAACTGATACATCTTTTTTAGTTTATTAAGCTTTTTTTATTTTCTTCATTAAAAACTAAACTGGAATAAAAAGGCCCTTTGCTTGGCCAACATAATGGCCCCTATCAGGATATTGCCTCCACCATGTTAAATTCACATCAGATCCCAGAGTAACATAATAATGTTAAATTCCTGTTAGACCTCAGCCAGCCCCCAATGATGATCCTATATATGTTTTTAGCATTAAATTCCCCTTGTCCCCAGTCCAGCCCATTTTAAAATGTCCTGATAGTGGATTTTCCTCTTGTTCCCAGACAAGCATTTGTCCCCAGACTGGCCTCATTAACTATTAACATGTGCATCGAGATGTCTCCCCACTTTGAAAAAAATAGATATCAAGCAAATCAAAGTAGACATATCAACATTCGTACAGTAAGCTAAATATATGATGTGCAATGCATTTACTCACCAACTTCGTTACATTTTCTCTTCACCAAAATATCTGTAACAAACAAAAGATTTTAACAAATTGGTTTCGCACAAATAGCTAAATGTTTAATTCTACCACTTGTTTGTCATATAGGTCATTGCAAAGTCAAAAAGTTCTTATAAAACAACAAGTAGACTCAGACAATATATCATAACACTCAAATCAAGTACATGTACCACACTTCCTATTTTCAAATTTCTTTTTTATTAAAGATTATTTGATAAGACAACACCAGATTTACTAATGTAATATTACAATCTCTAAATCTATCTATCTATTAAATCATATCGCATGATGTGTGTCATGTATTCAGATAATTTTACTGCAATTTTGCAATACAAGTGTAGCTATAATTTTTTGTGTTGCTCATAACCAAATTCTAAATCAAGAGGATATAAGCCTCATACCAAATGAGATCAAAATTTGTTTATAAATGAATCCTTGGTAACAAGCTCAGCCAAACAGATGCAATATTTCATTAACATGCATGGTTGTCAACAATATTCAAACTTATTCGTCATATAAAGTTATATAGGCCTACCAAGTTTTAAACAAATTAAATTAGAATTACGGCCTCCTTATTGGTAACAAGCTCAGCCTATCTGATTCAAGATCACCTCACCAATATATATATATATATATATATATATATATATATATATATATATATATATATATATATATATATATATATATATATATATAATCACTCATTATCAAACTCATTTGAAATCTTCATGCTATAAGCATCCACTTCCAAGTCGGCAACTAATTGGCTCAGAAATATGGAGTTTGAAGTGATGACAAGCAATTGTAGATGGACAAAAAATACCATCACAGACTTGAGCTTAATGTTGAGAAAATAGCAATAACATGAAGGAAAAATACAGGACCCTATCATACTATATAACAGAATAGTATGATAGACTTGGTCTGGTGTCAGAACAGGTCACAAGAGTTATCTGAGATAATTTTGTCACTTCGTACGAATTTTTTTCCTTCAGGTTACTGCTTTTTTTTCCACATTAAGCTCACGGCCTCCGGTTATACCACAAACTCACTTTTCAAGTTTTATGGCCATCTGGTTGCAATAGCTTTATTCATTGGGTATGAAATTTAAAGTCTCTCCATGAACATCTTTTCCAGCTTAGCATACATACATCAGGCATATGCAATATATAGGCCATGACCTGGTTTGATCCGGTTAAATTTACATCATACAGGTACATTTAAAAATTGTTATCCACCCTGCACCCGTGCCTGGCTTACACCAAAATCCGAGACACACTTGCTCAAAATGCGCACCGTAAAGTAATTCACACTCGTTCTTTAATTTCTCATCAATTATTGCTTCGCAAAAACTTTTCCAATTGAAGGTTTTCCATTTCAAACATTTTTCCAGACCCACTTTGTTTTATTTTCCTTCTCTCTGTGAGCGATTTCTTCCTTTTAAATTAAGAGATTTTGTTCTTCTTATGTCTAGGATATAGAAACCTTTTAGCAAGAGGTCGCCATCGATGTTTAGTTTAGTGTATTTATTTGCTTTCTAAATCTCCTTTGACATAATGAACAAGGCTCAAAGGAATGAAAAATCAAGAATCCTATGTTTTGCTTTTACGTTTACTAATCAGCATAATTCGGCATCCACTAAAACGAGCAGTACAATGGTTATAGACGTCTCATTTACAATATTTCTACAAAGATGTCATGGAGCTACCAATTACATGCCTTCTTTCACTTTAATAAGTCAAGCTAACTGGTCATAAAAAATAAAGATAGTAGCATGACGTCACTTTACGCTGGAACTTAGAACGGGGCAAATTGTGAAATCTATCTAGTTTACATCATCAAACAGTCCAAGTTCATTTACATATTTCATTCGCTCCCACTAGTATATGGTACAGATACAGAACCACAATGACATTGTAAGTAGGTCAAAATATCTCTCTCTCTCTCTCTCTCTCTCTCTCTCTCTCTCTCTCTCTCTCTCGTAAATGCTGCATAGAAATAGAAATAAATAAAGTCATCTAATGAAAAGTATATTCTATATACTAACGGTTTTAGAAGAAGCTATACTAACCCATGCAGTATTGTGTACAGTTCACGGGCTGGTGGTTGGTTCCGCATGCATGCTGATAATCTTCGCATTTTTCGCAGACCTTCTTTCTCTCATTGCAAAAGTGTATACCGACTTGGCAAATGCCCAGACCAAAGCAATTATAGAGTGGTAATGGCGTTGTCTTTGATGAAACTGTTTGTTCACTTAAGTCGTAACTGAGGAGGTGATGTGTACTGCAAAATTAAAAATAAAAATATTCAAAGTATGTTTAATCATTGTATCTGATAATTATGACACTTTGACCACATGGACATCAAAGTTTACGTAGAATTTGTGTGTGTGTGTGTGTGTGTGTGTGTGCGAGAGAGAGAGAGAGAGAGAGATTGAGAGAGAGAGAGAGAGAGATTGTAGTAGTCTAAGCATGAAAGTCAAAAATTTTAATAGTTTGTGGTTATTGACCAAATAAAAGAAGAAAAGCAGCTGGGAGAGTGAACAGACCAATTTTTTAGGAGGGTTATTTCGCAAAAATAAAGCTTCCTATGAAAATGAAAATATAAGCGTCAATAACGCTAAAGTGGGGGAGGGTGAACAGACCAATTTTATTTGCAAAAATAAAGCTTCCTACGGGGAGTGAAAAAATACAAGCGTCACCGAGACCTCTAACCGAGTTATTTTTTGTGTGTTAAATACATTTAGGGCGGGGGGGGGGGGTCGTCACCCTCTCTGCTGCTGTGTGTGAGGTAAAAAAAAGTAGCGGTCAGGTGTCGTAATTAAATCATTATTATTGATATAATAATGAGCGATCCTACGTTAACCATGGAATCTCGTACAACTAAACTAGCTCATCAGCGACCAGAGGCAATTAAAAAATATCTTCCAGTCAGTGATTCTGTCAAGCAAAAATTACACGATCGACAGGAATCACTTGCAGAATTTACAGAAGGTGCAGAACAGTTATTTAAACCAGTTACAAAGACTACCAAAGATCTTCTGCCCACGTCAGATTAAACCGTTAAAGCAACTGGAAAAATAGCAGAAAGAACTAAAAAAAAAAGATTCTAAGAGAACTTCCAGGTGAAATAGTTGGTGATACTTATCAACCACAAACACAAGAAATACTTGAGGGTATTGACCAGCTTCGTTCTGAAGTTGCTGATATAAGGAATCTTATACCAGAACCAGAACCAGAACATGCAAGAGTCAGAACTGAAGTGAATGATAAATTTACCGAAGAGAATATTGCCTTCATAAAAAAATTAACAGCATGAAAGAATTATCTGCGTTTGTTGTGCACAATTTTGAAAACAGAGAAAATGTTTTGAAACCCGAGCTCACGAATGATGCTGTAAGTCGTAATAACTAGTACAAATGGATATATCGCATACTCTACGGAGTTGAATAGGCCCGAAGAAGTGATACAAGATATATTGCATTTTTAAAGGAATAGATAAATATCTTGAACAGTTACAACAACCACAATTGCAAAAATCCGGAAAAGGTCTTGCCACTGGCAGTGTAGAAACAAAAGACAAACCCTTTCGTTGCCCGATAAACTTTGTCCCAATAATGTCCTTGCTGATGTTGATAGATTAGAAATTCTGATTGGCGGAAAACGAGCCGGTAATAATTCCCCAGAAATCATTAATGAAGCAGCTGCTATTTGTCAGAGATTATTTACAGGAGGTATCATGGATATTAACGTTTGTCAGTCCCTCATTGATGAAATCGTTGATGATTACCATAGTGACTAAGGATATGCAATTAGATCAGTGACAATAAAATAAGATGATCATACATAATGCTCAACGTGGACCGACCATGGTCAGGGTGATAAATTCACAATTACCAACATATAAAGCGATATACGGTGATATTGTTCAGGGTCTATTCAAAAGGATAGCCCCAAAAGCAATACCGACTGCAAAGCAACTGGGAAAGAAAGCTATTGACGTTGTTCGTCATAAAGGTATTGGTGTTGTTGGTGATGTTGCTAGTAAAGCATTCTCAGCAATCAAGGATAGACTAGTATGATTAATACGCAGATCGCCAGCGGTCCGTCCTCAGCCAAAAAAATTGCCCAGCACAGAAGTTATGCCTGCAAATGTTAGTAAAATAATAAATCAAGCTGCAAATAAAAAACTAGCCGAGTTGGCTGGTGTACCCCTGTCAGAAAAAGAAAAAATATAACTGCTACTCTAATACCAGGAAGTGGTCTTCGTGTTAGACGATAATGACTTAATAATAAAGATGTTCAAGCGTGTATCTGATCCCGCATTTGACATGGATGCGCTAGTCCTCAAAGATGAATTTGTACGTAATTATCAATATTATTCGTATGATGTGCGAGAGCCAAATCAGCGTGGAAGAACTGAGATGCAAGTTCGGGAAACAAGCAGATATTTCTTACCCGCTGACGCATTTATTGAAGTAGAAGGTGAAATTCAAAAAACAGATGATACTGAATATGGAGCTGATGTCAGAGTTGGTTTTGTTAATAATGGCATCATGGCGTTGTTCAACGGTGCCACGTATAGTATCGGAAAAAATATTGAATCCTGCCTAGAAAACGTCGACGTTGCCACGATGATACTGGGTTTAGCAAGATATTCCGATGATTATTCAAGATCAGCTGCTCCGTGAATGATGTACTTCCGACCACCCTGACAACAGCCAGTATAATAAAAGACGACCAAAGAAATAATGATAACACCTCTGACACTGATGTGTGGTCGGTCAAACGGACCAGTGAAAGAGAGAGAGGGAGAGGGAGAGAGAGAGTTTATTGTTGGTGGTACTAGAGCAGAATAATGACTTTGATCAACTGTAACACTCAGTATAATGATATTTGACAAACTTGGTGTTACTGAAGTTTCACTGAAAATAAATGGGCACTAAGAACCATCCGAAGATATATTATTGAAGTTTGAGAATAATCATGTTGCACGTGCATATCATCGTTTGATGACATTCATGGGGCGTGATCAAAATGTTGATTCTGGTCTACAAATATCACAACTAGATTTTACAACGCTGTATACAATCTATTACTTTTCGTTGGAACATTTGGATTTATTTAACCAATCTGTAGTTGATATACACTTTCGAGCTCGTGTGACAGGAGGAGCTATTGCTAATTACAGAGCAATCGCTGTTATACTCTCAGACAAATAATGTTGCTTGAAGGTGTTGGTGGACGAATGAGAGTCATTGATATCCTAGTGGAAAACATGTAATTGAATCGTCCATGATATTATAATGTCATTATCATCACTTTAATGTTACTTTGACTCCTGGTCAGATTAAAAAGCTACAATCAGCGTTAAAAAGGAATATTGGAATAAAAATATCACTGAAATCAGCACAGATCGCAAGCGGTCCGAAGGGTCCAAATAAACTATCCTTGACAGAACGTCAACTCAGGTACTTCAATGACGTGAAACAATTGGCGACTGGTGTTCGACTTAATCTTTCAGCGGGTGCCAATAAAAACATTGCCAAGACTGGTGGTATATTTCCACTTCTTGCAGCTATACCAGCGTTGATATCCACTGCAGCCTCAGCTGTTGCAAAAGCAGCTGCACTTGGTACTGTTGGAACTGCCGCTGGGATGGCATTAAAGAAGGCAACAGGCCACGGACTAAAGACTTCCAAAACGAAAGGACCGGTCTAAGACTGCCAGGAACCCCTCATTCGTGGTACGGTCGAGGTCTAAGACTGCCCGGGACACTTCGCTAAACATACTTCCCATGTCCAATTTTGATTAACTTGATGCTGCTAAGAAATTAAACATCAAAAACTTCAGAGGTGTTTTTATGCGTGATCAATTACCAAAACATCCAAACAATGTTGAAACTGATATCATTAATCTGATGGAAGTTCTGGTCAGGTACCCTTTGAGCTGCATATGCGGTTGACCCACGTGGAGTTGTTTATTTTGATTCGTATGGGTTGGCGCCACCAAAAGAATTTTTAAAATATGTCGGCAGAGTGCAAAGCACTCCCATCTGGTATTCAACATTACCAACACAGATAATAACGATCCGTCAATATGTGGCCGTGAAGCACTCGCTGTGCTCAACGCTGTGTCAAGGTCCCTAACGCAGCCTCATAAAGTCGTGCGCGAGTATACATCGTCATCCAACGTTTTAAACAGGTCTTAGTGAATATACAATGGTAGATATTTATGGAAGGTCTGCTAAAGGCAAGCCCCAAGGTGACTTATCCAAATATGCAACCCTTGAGGAGGTCAAGGATGAGTTCTCTAATCTTTTGAGTCTCGCAAATGTGGACCAAAATGAAGTTGTTTTTCAGGATAAACAAGGATGATTAAAGACGAGCAATATCCCGTTGACAGATATTATTCTGCGGGTTCCAGATGCGACCGAAGGTAACTTAGTGGTGTTTGCTAAAAACGGTAAAATTAAAAACTTGGAGGAATCAATTCTAACACTCATGGGAGAGATTACTGGACGCATCAGAAAAAAATGGAGATGTCATGTATGGCGATCTCAATATGAGCAGAAATACAATTATTAATGTGAGAGAACCAAAATCAGACGATGATGTGGCAACAAAATAATACGTGGACAATATCAAAACAATCAAAACTGAGATCAGTAAATATGTCGCTAAAACTGGCGATGCAATGACTGGCGATCTCAACATGGGCAGAAATAGCATTGCTAATTTGAGAGAACCAGAATCAAACGATGACGCTGCAATGAAGAAATACGTTGACAATAGCAACATCCTGATGATGACATCGTTAATGACAATCAATGATAGAATGGCCACATTTAGATCTGAATATGCTAGTCATTTAACTGCGTTTACAAATTTTCGTAGAAATGCAAATAGAGCCATCAATGAATTTTTTGGAAGTTCATCAGTCATTGACATTAAACTCTCTGACGTCAAAAAGATTATCGATGATGTAGTACATACAGTAGAGTCTGGATCAGCATTATGGACACCACTCCATAATTCCATTAAACATACCGCTGATGTTACCGGCATGTACAGGTTCTCAGTAATTGATGTTACAACATTTACAATATCTATCACGATTTCACGGCGTTATCCAGTTAACGGATCTTCTGGATTTGTGTTAGTGATATTAGAGCAAAAAGACTAGGGAACATTCGTGGTGGAACCCGAAGAAAACGGCTTTGGTGTATTGAATTCGTCGCCAACATGCCACCTACTTAGAGTGTTAGTAATCTACATAATGAACCAATCGATTGACGTTCAACGGTTTAGATACGAGCAAGCATGATTGTGGCACACACAACTAAAAAATATTATTGATGCGCATACAGTAAAACAAAACAAATACCGCAGACGTATCGTTGTTACTGACGTAATTGTATACTCTGCATCCGCCGTAATTGCTGGAACAATAACGGTCATCAGCGCATTATCAGCCACATACATAATAGCACCAGTAATAGGAATTGGTGTTTCAGTTGTAACCGGTGTTGATGGTATTCTTAATATCATCGCAAGAAACCTATCTTCGTGCGTGGCTAATAAATTACACGAATATACAACGTTACTATCAGAGGCAACACGCGCACACGCCAAATTATCGTCGCTGATATCATCAAGTCTCAACGATGGAATAATATCAGATCAGGAATTCGAAGAAATGATTAAGATTTACTATGAAGTAACTGGAAATCCAAACCCCGTTGTCTCCGACAAGGACACTGTCAAGGACAAAGACAGGGATTTAGATCTCCCTAGAAAATAATGTCTCAAAATCAAACACTGCTATTGCTAGAACAAATCGTCGCTAATACAACCCCACCGATAACCACGATGATATCAGCGAGCTCAACCAAGCCTGAGTTTGACGTTATCTTTCCAACTGCGATTCCAGCCAAAGAAATAGCACTAGCACAATTGCGAGTGTATCATAGCTGGCCAAATATTAGACCAAAGTCATTCGGTGTGTTGCAAGCAAATAATTCACTGGTATTTGCGTATAAAAATAAACCTGATGGAACCCCCGATTGGCAAGTTGTGGACATACCTACGGGCAGTTATCAAATCGAACAGCTCAATAGTGAATTCCAACGCAGAATCAAATCTATTACAGGAAAAGAATCTAAGATCGCTATCACGGTTCATGACCCAACGTTATCAGCCGCGTTAGAAATATCGATGCCATAATACAGCGTTGATATATATCAGTCGTCGATCCGAACCGTGTTAGGGTGGCCAGAAGTGCCACCACCAGTACCACCGACTCCTCAACGATCTGATTATACCTCAGACAAGAAAATATTTTTAAAACTTCTAGAGTATCGAAAAAAAGTTCCATGGACATATACTGATGAAAAAAAAAATTATTTTATTACGTCTGATGGTACAAGACTTCCTAAATTAGAAAAAACTATAAATACACGTGATGTGCGCCGGTATTATATTATCGACGAAAAATTTATTAAACCGTTCCTTGATGAAATTGAGCCTGAACACCAGCAAGTAAGCAGCAAACTGTGTCAGTTGTTTCAAAGTTAAATACAAGATTATTCCAATGATGATATAAAGCAACAAATTATTGCAGCGATACAGCATCTAAACCACGTTGCATCCAACCTCAAGTATATCAGTCGGATTTTTATTGAAACAATAATTACTACTGATACAATTGCAATTAAGTAGCTGTTTCTCAGACACTATGCGATCACAGAAGCAGAATTACCAAAATTTGTATTACCAAATTTTAACGACGATGAATATTTTCGAGCGATATTAGAATATTCTAACCTATAATAATAACCCAGATGATGGTGGTCGTCATATTTCACCAGGTGTTGTCGCGATCACATCAACGATCGCAGTCAATCTGGTGTATGATGCTATCTATGGTAGCTATCAAGTAGATCTTAAAAAATCAAGTCAGGCCCAGCAGGGATATATTTTATACACATTTACCCCTCAAGCCTCACCTGGATTTTGATTGTGTTAGAACCTGTTAATCCGGTTTATCTACGGTCATAATCCGCTGTTGTCATGGATACATTTCAAACTTACTGACCAGCACAGAAACCTTCTTGATTTAACAGATGAATCCCTCATAATAAGTTTGTATGTGAAAGCCTGACAAAGTCAAAGAGTAAAAATTTCTTTATAATAAATAATATGTTTCTGAGTCTGTTGGCGGTTATGTCAAACATGCAAAATAATTATTTGTCTGGTATTATATAATGTATCAACACACGAGAGTTTTTGTATACAACAAAGAGGTACTCGAAAGTGCCGTCAAAACAATCTTGACACTTCCCCACATAGAAAAGTTTAGTGTTAATATACTTATTGATGATTATGGCGATGAAATATTTTTGGTAACGCAGGAACAGTTAAATGATCTGCAACGAGAACATATTATTGCATCTGTATGACAGGGGCTCGTATCGTTTCTTACAATTTACCTGTCATACATGTACTATATAATGACTTCAAGGGAGTACACTTCTCTCCTTTCTCGCGCGATCTATTTAAGAATAAACGCTGATATTTCAAGCTATGCTTCGCAAAGCTAAGTAAAACCCGGCTGAATGGAATACTGTCCTCTCATTGGTTAAAAGAAAATGACATCCTGCATTTATTTATAACTTATTTTCAGTTGGCTAACGAAAAGGCAGTATTCCATTCAGCGCGTTGTTCTTGCATATTAAGCGGGCGCAATCAGAGCCATGTCGAGTAGTAGCTTGGGAAAATGGTCTGGCATTCCTTAAAGGTATGATAGTAAGCCAAACTTCGGATACGCATACAAAGTCGAATGTCTGAGCTAAACATCGGTACCAAATTATTACGCTACGCGAAATGTAGCTTGAAATATCAGCGTTTATTCTTAAATAGGTCGCGCGAGAAAGGAGAGAAGTGTCCTCCCTTGTAGTTATTGTATAGTACATGTATGGTAGGTAAATTGTAAGCAACGATACGAGCCCCTGTGAGTTGTATGTGATAGAGATCAAATTCTGAATTACGCACATTCTTGCCTTAAACTTAATACTTTATGGGTTGTCCGAAAATTAAAACTACCCAACTTTCCGACCAAAAAAAAAAATATTATAAACATCATCGACAATACTCTGTGTCACAACTTTCACTTTGTATACAATCCGTTACAACTTTCACTTTCACTTTCACAATCCCCCTTGACAAAGGGTGTTTACAACCGCACATAAAAAATGTTCAGCTGTCGCACACGCACACTCACAGTCTTTTTTATTTCGCATGACAGCTCTGATCTAATTTTCTCAGTCGCTTGTGCGAGTGCAAAGAATTGCCGGACGTTTGTATCACCGACATCAGCTAGCGATTGTTTCATTTCATGTTGGAGTAATTTAATAAACATGTATTCGGCTGCTAGTATGTAACTTCCTTCAGATTTTTGTTCTTGTAATATTTCAAAATCATTTGTGATTTTTGAGGATCAAATTGATCAGAAAGTTCTATATCATCGTCATGTAATTTTTTAATCTCAGAAATAATAACATTAATATTTTCGGAATTCATTATATTATAAATATCTGTTAAAAAAACAAACAAACAACAAAATAGACAGTAAGAGTGGTGAGCAATTTGCCGTTCCATGGGGTCCCTTCATTTTGCCAGTTTTGCCGTTTCATGGGGTCCCTTCATGGGGTACCCTTCAATGAGGCTATTTTCTTTCCGGCTGACAGTTCTTTCTGAATGTCCTTTTATGGGGTACCATTCAATGAGGCTATTTTTATTCCTTGACTTGTGGAAGGCTCATTACTCTTACTGTCTATTTTTACCATGAGGCTGGGTCTTGGTTTTACACCTCATGGTGATAACTTTAAAATTTTGTGCACACCTTCCCCAAAATCAAACCCCGGGAGAGTGCAAAATCAGCACCCACCACGTTGTTCAACATGGTGGGGAAGTGTACACAAATTTTATTTTTAGTTATCATTACTTTTTTCTTCTTAGGCTGGAGCCCCAATTATTATAAATGCGATTTATCGCAACCGTCGACAAATTTGTCAGTCACGGGCTTGGAATATTAATTTCCACATATTGACAATGAAAATCAGCAGCGTTAGGGCAAGACCATGAGTTTTCTCTTTATTATCATATGTTTCAGAAATTATTATAAAGTCACCAATACCTTGAAATCCAAAAATTGATCATACAAGAATCGTGGCTTATTTTTATCCTTGTCTGTTTTCTCTTTTTCTTGACTATTATTCCTGACAAGGTGGGGGGTGGGGGTGGTAAGGAACCTGACAAAGTCAGAAAAACAGAGATAACGTTTTTAAAAAACACAAAAAAAACAACAAAAAATAATTTCATCTGTAAGTGGAGGTCGTTATAAAATACAAGCGAGGTTACTGTTTAATCTCTCCACAAATGGAGGAAGTTTTACTTGACAGATTTATTTCCCTTAGCAAAATTCAAGAGTATTTTCCAGTCTTACTTCATAAAACTTTGGACAAAATATTTAAAACACAAAGAATAATATTTAATAATTTTACTACTGAGTTTTTATTCCTAAAGTTTGCTTAGAAGTATTTTTCTGTTCTACATCACTGTAAAATTCAGAAGTATTTTCCTGTTCTACTTCATTGTAAAATTCAGAAGTATTTTCCTGTTCAACTTCACTGTGAAATTCAGAAGTATTTTCCTGTAAAATTCAGAAGTATTTTCCTGTTCTACTTCATTATAAAATTCAGAAGTATTTTCCTGTTCTACTTCATCGTAAAATTCAGGACTGAGATACTTAAATGTTATGCTTTGTTTGTATATTTTTTTAAAATGTTGATCTGGTTATCTCATCTGCGACACGTCGTACCGAAGCTGGGAAAATGCAGAAATATTTGGCAGTTGCATATATCGATTGAAATTCTACTTCTTCCTAAGTCTCTTTATTTACAGACATAACAGGTCTTGGAGATTTAATAGATTTTTCAGTACCTCCCAGTTTACAATTCTGACTCTGTGTAATAACCTGAAGATTATTCAACGAATTATCAAGCTTTTGGCCGTTAATATGATTAATCAAAAAATCACCCCAGATCAGACCATAAAAACACTCATACACAAATCTGTGACAGAGATATATTTTCCCCCCAGCATTAAACACGAGATAACCAGCATTACTAATAGAACCGACTGGCCTTTGTCGTCGACAGTTCCTAAACACGCCATCACGCGATGCCTCATAATTCTTGATGATGGTATGCTTTACAAATTCATCTAGCTACATTTATATAGTATATATTATTTGTCTAAATTATTATTTTATTACTAGAAAAAATACGTGGGATGCTAGCCTAAAAATCTAGCGAGATAGTCTTCAGCGTTTTTTTTATAGGAGATTAAACGTTGACGCCGTTGACGTTATTTTTTTAATCATAATACCGTTTCAAAGCTCTGTATTTTCTGCCTCCACAGTCTACACACAACTGCGTTCCCCCGACTCCTTTGTTAAATTTCAAACACGGTTTTGGTCCTAGACACCATCGTCGCACACTCTGTAGGTGGTATCCACAGAAATCCGTTACACAAGCCTTATTACAAGGAGTTGTAGATCCAATCATCAACCATTTGCAACTATTCTTTGCTTGAATCATATTATATTATAAATTAGAGTTTAATTTCAATATACATTTGCCTTAATTATGTGATGGAAGAATTTACAAGATTATCTGCGATCAAACCCTCTCAAGGGAGATTCGATCTTGACAGAATAACCCCTGACTTGCTGAGGCGAGCTCTGGTTGATTTGACGAATCAGACTCTAATCTATAGTATCCGTGAAGCCAATACAGAGTTTCGCAACGATGATGCGGTTCATGTGTGGTCAACATTCAGAATTATGCGCGACGATAAAACCGAAATTGATGTTACAATGAATAACCAGCGAGCAAGAATAATCATTAATTATCTCGACGATAAAAGATATATTTTCAGAATAAAATTTATTGAAGCAGTGGACGCCGCCGACGTAACCTGGATTATCCTTGACAAACGTGACCCTGTTCGAGAATCACACCCCGCTGGGTGTATTGTCACATTAAGCAAAAACTCCAAACCAGGAATGTTGACTGGTATTGACAAACCATATTATGAGCGAGTATACCCTGTGATGGCAGTTGCTTATACGATATATCCTCTGAATGATAAGCTTAGCGTTGATGACCTCCTGCTGATCAAAATTTCGACCTTGAATTGTGTTGCCGAAAGAGTCACAGAACATTTTACAAACGCGATACGTGGAAATGGTTTAACGGATTTGCGACGTATAAAAATGAATGAGTGGGCTGAGCACTTTAGAGAAAATGGCTCTACGATCAGAGACGTTGCTGAGCTAGAAAACAAATTAAAATTTCCAATAAGGGCGAAGACATTGACCGGCGAGATTTTGTACGAATCAAAGTATAAATCAAAGGGAACATCGATGATCATAACGCGCACGCGTGGACGTCGGACGTAAGATTATTTCCACGAACTCGAACTGTTAAATTTTATGACGGTGATATGTTCGATTTTATTAGAAATATCAGCAAGAGCGATCCGTGTGGTTGTTTCAAAGTTCCGAATATGGAAATTATTATAAGTTTGTACGGCCTAATGGAGATATTTATCGTACTGAATCTCTTCATGACGAAATGAAAAAATCTTGCGTTGAAATATACCGATGATGTCGAACAATTACTCAGTAATTGCTTTACATTTCAGTCAGTTGCTGCTCACTTTGCTCAGGAGGAAAATTCATGGAAGCCAACACGGCTTGAATTTATTGAAGATATACAACGCAGTTGTGTCGAATACGGACACGGCGGATCGTGGAATACTAAATACGATTGTGGAGATGTTATCTCAGTTGATATGGCTGCATGTTACCCCGGAAGTTTTCTTGGAATGGGAGAGTGTTCTAAGTATTTTAAAAGATTTGGACATCCTACACACGAAATGACTCTGGTTGCGATAAATGGACCCTTGCCAGATTTCGACTTAACTGGATTCGCATGTATTGAGTCATTTGAGTTTTTATCGGAAAACCTCCATCCGATTGTGTACGTCTGCTTTGGTCGTCATTTTAACGAGCACGATTGGGCTCCAATAGTTTTATTACGATATATGCTTGATGCAAACATATTAATATCGTTAACCGTGAGTGCAGCAATAATATCATATCGTCCACAGAAATAAGTTTGGCTGCCGAAACCCACTGTTGTTGAAAGATCTGTTCTTGAAGAGATCTTTGAGCGTAATCCTGATGCTGTAGAATACGAAACTAAGCTTGCAAAAGATCTTGGCAGAAAAATAATTGGTAAATTTACACAAGGAGGATCATATGATCATAAGCGATATTGTACAAGATTAATTATCGATGATGCTGAGCTCGATTTTATAATTGCTGATACAACAGAGAAAAATATATTTGTAAATCGAAATAATATTAACCTATCAGATGGAACTAAATTAGGCACAACTGTGAGCTACACTGATGGAGACTCACCACAGTTTACCCATTTAGGATCTTCAGTGTTAGCGTATGTTTTGAGAAACTTATTATCGATGATAAATAGATTTCCTGATACCGCTGTTAGAGTCGCCACAGATTCATTTTATATCAATAAAAAATACGCAGAATTACTAAATGAATTACAGATCGGCGTTGATGTATCATGGGGCGAATAGAGAATAAAAAGAGAAAAGATGCTTAATTATTATGAATCCGCCGACGTTGGATCTGAGGAAATATACTAAAAAAATAGTCAAATGTCAGCGTTGTCATCAGCACCATCGGTATATGACCCCATGGCCAGCCATAAGGCAGTCTACCTTAACGGGTGCGGTGGTTCTGGTAAAACTACGCGTGCAATCGAATTATTTTGGAACTTTGACATGGTTGTTTTGACGCCAACACATAGACTCGCCAGAGAAATGAAAGAAAGAGGAGTTAAATCTCATACTTATCACAGCTTCTTTCGGTGGAAAGGACATACGTGGACACCTGAACGAATGGGTGAGTAATATATTCCTAAGATGATTATCTGGGATGAGATATGCACGGTATCCGTTGACGTATTAAAAATGTTTCTTGATTGGTTATTGACTCGGAATACTGCTGTGTGGTGACCATGGTCAACCATCACCTTTTGTCTGCTCATCTCTGCATGTCTGGTTAAAAGAATTCATAGATTATTATAAGGAAATACTTGATGATCATAGAGCTATTGATGAATCGCTAAAGGAATTTAAAAAGCTAATCAGACTGCAGCCGGTTAAGATTCAATGTGAGACAATGTGTAAGGTAATTCCAGGGACTGCGATGAGTGAATTTTGGAATTTGTGGAGACCTGCTGATTTGATAGTTGCAAGTCGGAAGATAATTTGTGATTCACTTCAGCAACAATTATTTGTTACATAAAGGAAAGTTTTCAGATTTACCTGTGCCATTGTGTTATCGCCCAGCAGATACACGTAAACAAAATATTGATACTGAAATTCCAGAGCCCTTGACAGAGCTAATGAGGAATCAAAAACTCGTTCTTAATAATATTGTTTTGGTTCCTGTTGATGTTATTGAGAGCGCGTTAACGATGGATAAATTTCTATGGATTCTAGGATATGCAATAACGATTCATTCATCACAGGAATTAACAATTTCGGATACTGATATTTGGATTGTTGATGATCGTATCGAATGGTCAAATTTAGTTTATCTAGCGGTGTTGAAAGTCAGAAGAATGTCTCAGCTACGGAGGGTTATCATAGACTGCGCAATAGATAATAATCAAACTCAGCAAATTAACGACGATATAGTAAGGAAAAAATTAGCTGGTTATCAGCAGTGTGACAAACAAAATAAGCTCGACTTTGATCTCAATGCTGAATTTATTATGACGCTGAAACCACGACCAAAAAAAAATCACTGTGCTTGCTGTAACACAGTAATGTTGTGGCAGTATTCTCCTAATAATCCAAGACAATTTATCGTGTATAGAATTAATAGTATTCTCGGCCACACACGCGAAAATGTGATGCTGACCTGTCTTAAGTGTAATCGTCGAGGAGCCAGTACGAATCATCCTTCACAAAAGTGAAGGTGGTGGTTAGTGTGTATCTTCTGGAATTACGTGTAATTGTTCACGTACAAATCCACGTTGAGGAGCAGTTGAATATTGTTTGTAGATTGCAGGTCTACCAGTGGATCTTAACCACGTTGGAAATTTTATGTGTGGTTACACTCCAGACTGGCTCATTCGCTCTTTTTTACCCCCTCCCTCAAGCTCCCCAGGCTCATATAAATATCTGACAGTCACATTACCTAGTACTGGTTGTTTTGAGAAAGATTCACTTCGTTGCACTGGCATGTGCTTCTCCAAGATTGCATTGATGGGGGGCATAGAAATTCCACGAGTAATTTCATTATTTAACGCAGCTATCACACTTGATAGTCTTGCAACCCGTGCACAAGATCTCTTGTCCGCCTGAACTTTATTTAGGGATATTTCCTGCGCATATTGATATCCAAACAATCGCTCAGCAAGTGTTCGATTAAATCGCTCAACCATTGCCTGATCACGATGAATTGCGGTGTGCCCTCGTCTGACTTTGACGTTATGTTGTTTCATCAGAGATGTTACTGCACCAAGAAATTCTTTGCCAGGATCAACCTGTAGCAACTGTGGCCATCGCAAGGGCCCTCGTGGATAAATTCGTTCAAACTCATATGCAACTTCAGTTGCTGTCTTTGTTGATAGTGGTTCTGCTTCTTTATATCTACTTGCAACGTCAACGACAGTCAACGCGTATTTGTATGTGCGTGATTGACGTCGATGTGTTTTAACAACATCATGTGGTAAAAACAAAATATCTGCCTGATGAACATCATTGGGAGTGCCGACATCAAAATGTGCGTGCTGAATTTTTTAGGTGGTGGTAGATAAATTTGCCATATGGCCTGTCGTGCTAACCAATCTGCAGCAACAGAACGTGCGACACCTGCCGCATCAGCAAATTTGCTAATCGCTGCTCTAACCCTCGAATATCCTCTTGGGCTATAATAAATTGAATCCATTATTATAATAATAATCGGGCGACTAATTACCAGCCCCTAGCATTAGTTTACCTTTCATCGCAGAGCTTATCAAAAAATTATCAAGCGACTCTCTGAGAGATTTATTTTTTACAGATTTTAGAGTGTGAATCAACTTCACGTCTGCAATATATCGTTGCTGTAAATCTGGATTTTTATACGCGACATCATGAACGTGGCACGCTTGATCAATCGCATTTATTGGATACTCTCCAGGTCTTGGTTGGTCTCATTCGTCAAGTCGGATATCAAGTCGGGTTCCAGGACCACAATAATTATATCCATAAAGATGCTTCTCTCCAGGATACTTAGCCCATGGAGCCCCTGGTAATTTTCCCAGTGAGGCAACGATATCTCCACCTGTTTCATGAAATTTGTATTTTTTGTACCCCATTTCACACACTTGCCTGTAAGTGCACGCCTTTTGTTCCTCGTCGTTATTGTTTTAATCCACTGGTGGGGGTGGATGCTCTGCATTGAACACATTATAAATTCATGTAATTATTATATATTCCTACAACATGAATATCACTGATTTTTCAGCGACACGAAAGCAAGAGCCAGTCAAACATCATCCAGGCTACCAAATTCTATCAGAGCAATTATCATAGGTCCATCTGGGTCTGGTAAAACGCAATTGTTGCTTAACCTGATAATGAGATGGCTCAAGTGGGATAAGTTGTATTTAGTGGCACCATCTGTAGATGATCAGCGATGCTACAACGTGCTTAAAGATTTTAATGAAAATGCAAAGTTGTTGGACGAGGACGGCAATGATATTATTGATTTTATCACCGACGTCAACGATGTTCCATCTGTGGATGATCTCGATGGATGTATTAATAATCTTGTAGTATACGATGATGTGATACTGGACAAACAATCAAATCCAGCTTGGATATTTTCCCGAGGCAGACACAAAAACACCGATATTATATATTTTACTCAGCGATATGCACATATACCTAAAGTGACCAGAGATAACTGCAATCTTCTGGTTGTCTTTAATGGTGTTGATACCCACACGCTAAGAAACATCTACTAGACTTGGTGTTCAGGGGACATGGATATGATTAAGTTTAAAAACTGCTCAAAAGCGCAAGCGATTCCTCATAGATTATCAGGATAAATTTACATGATCCTCGGTCGCGATATCGCATAGGTCTCAATAAAAATTTTTGGTTGAGAGACCCGTTACTTTTTTTACCACACACAGCAGCAGGGAGGGCTGATGACCCCGGTAAACAAATTTGACACATAAAGTCAAGAGAAAAAATAACAGAAATGTGCGAACCCTGTAGAAGTCTCGGTTTATCGTTATTGACGCTTGTTTGTTCACCCTCACCCTCACCTTATTGACGCTTGTATTTTCATTTTCGTAGGAAGCTTTATTTTTGCGAAATAACCCTCCTAAAATTTGGTCTGTTGACCCTCCCTACTGCTAGAAATAAAAAAGAAAAACAACATATTATGATCAGTTGAAACGATGCTATATGGGGTCTTCAATCGTTTGAAAATATTTATAAATTGTTTTAATTTTTTACTTGCAACTAAAAATTGTATATATATCCAATGATATTTTTCGATTTTGTCGCTTATTTATCTCTTACTTATGACATGGTTTGATGCACATGTCACTGGTAAGTCAGGGTGTTGCTGTGGAAGATTTGTTGTAAAATTACAACAGGAAATAACACATAAAATTACTCTCTAGTAACCGAATATATTGTGCAGTGCGAACCAACTTACATGTAAGACAACATCACAGAGTAAATGGCATTAAATCAACCACTCTTTATCATGAAATTATAGATGCATAGCAAAATAACTGCGCACAAACTGCCTACCTTTGCTGATCCCATCTGATATTGTTTCCTTTTTGCGTGCTTTGGATGGAGAAAGCTTCTCCAACACCCACAACGAATAAGGCATAACCTGTAAAATTTTAAAATTACCACATAAGCACTCTTTTTTATTAACGGCAATCCCATATATATTCGTGATAATTTTTCTTTTTGTTATAACCTTAACAGAGTTTTCCCGTTTCAGATTAATTTAATAAATATAGCATTGAAAAAAAGAATCTAACATTGATTTGGAAGGCTATCTCTTTTTCATTTATATATTTAGGCCCATGTAACACCTTATGAGTCAAATTTCAAACAATTTCAAGTACAAGTAGTAGTAATAGAAGCAGCAGTAGTAGTAGTAGCAGCAATAGTAACAGTAGCAGTTGTAGCATTATTAGACGTAGTAGCAGTAGTAGTCGAAATAGTAGCAGCAGTAGTGGTAGTAGCATCAGCATCAGCAGTAGCAAGAGCAGAAACAGTAGTAGTATTAATAGCAGAAGTAGGAGGAGAAAAAGTACTAGAATTGGTAGCGGTGGTCGTGATGAGGGTAGCATTTGCAGAGGTTATTTCAGGGAAGCTAGAATAAATGGCATTTATTTTATTTGTAAAACATTTTTTTAAAAAACAACAAAAAAACATGGTCTCACGCATAATGGCCTGTTGGATATAATTTAAAAAAAAATAGTAATAACTCAACGAAATATAATATACTTCTCTCTCTCTCTCTCTCTCTCTCTCTCTCTCTCTCTCTCACACACACACACACACACACACACACACACACACACGAGCGCACACACAACACACACACGTTATAATACAAAATTCAATATTAAACAAAATAACTTTTTTAAATTAAAAAAAGCACTTTTATCTGTGTACTTAGAGTATTTACACTGCCGTCTAAAACAAATCCCAAACAATGTGGGACAAGCTTCATGCATCGAGAGTGCAGTTAAATTATATCCTTGTGAGAGTACTGTATTATTCTGGCTTGAATGAATGCAGACAATATGTCTACACAACTTTTGAGAAGGAGGTGTACATTTAGTTTCGTTTCTACGCGGTTAGATCGAAGCGTAAAAAACGTAATACAGTATTTAAAAGTCCCCGTATGTACAAAAGCTAATGGAGCAACGAGTTTTGGTGAACCACCCCGACTACTCCGACCCATGTCCAGTGACCTAATTGTGTGTTGCATAGTTCCTCCTAGAAGTGACTGACTGAGTATCAAAACTGTACGTTTACATATATCATACAGCTTACGGAACAGCAGTCACTTCTGCATAATCAGTGCAATATGGGCGCGGCATTCGGAAATACCTGAATTAATTATTGTATTTTTAACCCATGCAGGATTTAGCCAAGGGTTCCCAAGCTATGAATAATTGCATGGGAATAAGAAAGAAAATAAAGCCTAGGTTTCCCAAGCTATGAATAACTCCACACTGGAGTTGCCTGAGATTTCAATAGGAAAAAAAAAAAAACAATATCAAGCGGACCAAATGGGTATGAAATCGCTCACGTGGCTGACCTATCCCTAATAGCCAAATACATGAGCAGCTGGCCAACAAAACTGAGGATATATGATGTATTTTGTATAATCCTTGCCTATGCCGTTGATTGTGTATGGTATTAAAATAATTAGTTCAAAGTTGTTTGTTGTTGTCGTTTTATATTCTGTACCTTCATTCATATTTGATGACACATCAGCCACATTTTACAGAAAACCTCTGCGCCAGGACGATTTCTGTTAAAAGTTGGTCAAATTTTGTTCATCAGTTTTTTTAGAAAAGTAATTTAAAGGAGTCTCTGTTTTTCATATTGACGTCATATTTGATGGAAGATCGGCAGCATTTGTTTAAAAACGAGAGTACTCTTTCCTCATTTTTTTTTTTTCTGTCAGGTTTGAGAATTGATAATTTCGACAGACATGCAACAACAGGCTTGACGTCCGGTTCCTGTAGGGGAAAGCATTTGGTTTACTCAGGTCTTATCCACATCTTGCCTTAAAAGTGTATAATTTTGTTATTATAGAATTTCTCAAAATGAATCTTGTACAATCTTGGGAATACATTTCATCATGTTATTGATTAAAACTATTTAGTTTTAAAATAAAAATAGTAGCCTAGAGGATTTTCTTCGCTTTCGAAAACAAAGGTCTAAATGGATAAAAAGCGAGTCAGTCACCTACTCGAACGAGTCAGACAGCGGTGTTTGATTGGTTGAATGCCAGGGATTATGTGAGGTCGAAATTATCATTAAGTCGAATAACGAAATTTATTATATTTTGAGTAATGGCCTCAATATTTACAGGCAAATCAGCATCATGTATATAAATTTCAAAGCTCTATATACCAAAGGATTTCAAATTATGTGGATCATTTTTGGAGAAGTTGCGTGCAGATTGTATTCCTTCTATTTTTAGTATTGATGGTCATATGTTGTGGAATATCGGAATTATATTAATAAATCTGGAAGCCATTTCGTCTGGATGCTCAGCCGAATTTGGTCAAAACTGTTTCAGTGGTTTAGGAGTAGGATTTATACATATACAGATTTTACTCTCATCCTTTACGTTTCCAATGTACCATTTTATTATTGTAAGAAAATGGATTCAAAGTTGAAGATTTAAATTAAAGAAAGTAACATATACTTACACAAGTAGAACTCGATTGTCCTGCTGAACATCGTTGGTCCAAGTGAGTAAAGGCCACTGCAAAGTCTTTGTGTCCACCACTATACTAAGCTCGACCCTCAATCATAAACCTGAACCAAGCTAAAGGCTGAAAAGACGCGCTACATCACTATGTATTGCTTATGCAATTCTATATTTGACAGACCGGGATTCCAGTAGGTACCATATATAGATCTGGCGCTTAATAATTGATTCAACATACCTCGAACACTTTCTATGACTCGTGTCTATTAATAATCCATGGGGGGGGGGGGGTTTACGGAAAGTGAAACACAAATAGTTTATTTTGTGCGGAGTAAAGTGCCCTGCCTAAGGACATATGATATGGAGGCGGTCCTGGGCCGATCAGATAGAAGGGTCGAAACCGCGTATTTTCGGTCCCGAATCCAACACCTTACCACTGAGGCACCCACTGTCTCCATTTCTTGCCTCCTAAAAGTATGTATGTATGTATGTATGTATGTATGTATGTGTGTGTGTACATGGGCGTCCATTGTGTAGTATTTGTGCCTCCCCCCCCAAAAAAAATTTCTCCTGCTAAACGCCCAGTATGCATGTATGTATGTATGTATGTATGTATGTCCAGAGTCGGCTACGTGGACGGGGTTGGTGTCATAGCAAACATATTTAATTTTCCCCATCCTTATCTTTAGTATTGTATTAATGATAGTACGAGTAACAACAACACGACTGCATGTCTCGTGTACTTCATCATTTGCGATTATTTGCTATCAATCTATCAATTTTCATTTCTCAGACCTCATAACATACAATCTTTGAGAAAACATAAGCAGGCAAATGATACATGACAGTGAATCAATGGTCCTATTAGAGATTCCAGTATTGCGTAAGGTATATTTTTACTTGTGACTTATGCAATATAGTACTATATTTACTCTGCTGACGTCACAAATGAGACAAACGAGGAGCACAAGGTAGATCTAAAAGTAGATTATCGTGCGAGTAACAGTGATATCACATTTTTCCTGTTGACTGCTGATATAGTTACCATCGTGCTGTAGTAAATTAGGGTATTCACAACAACAGAGTTTGATGGTTGTTACAAAATTGTTCATCTAATAATTATAGCTTTAAACATGATATCAAATTTTTCATTGTTGCCAACATTAATCAGATCATGTAAGCTGTTATATAAATCAAGATATAAGCATATAAAAACATACTACAATGAATACACGGTGATTAAAAAAAACATTTGTTCAGCATGCAAATTTTAATTTCATGAATTATTAATGAAAATAGTGGAATTCGGCTTACATAAAAATATACATTCCACCATCAGTTAACTTTTTTACATGGTAACTCATAAATTTACACGACTTTAAAAGCTCAATACATTCTGAGTTAAACAAATCGTTAAAAAATAAAGTTTTGCCTTCTATGATAGAAATTATTTTAATGCACAATTATAATTTTTCATGCAATCAAGAGTAAAATGAATTAGAGTCGCACTTCCCCCCACCCACCCCCAAACAAACACCCCCCCCCCCAAAAAAAGATAATTATTCTATCTTCAGCGGCGTCGCAATAATTTTTTATTTTCTCTCTGGCTACCATGTCTGTTTTTTTTCTGCAAATCGTGATTTGTTTTACGAAGTTTGCGGATTTGCGACGGATTTGGCGATTTTGTTCATTTGTCAATCTGATTAAAATTAGATTTCCAATGTCCTTCAGTGCAGATCTGATTTTGATCAGATTGGTTCATTTGTTTGAATCATTTTAAAATGTGTGGAATTTCTTTAAACTTTTACGGATTTTCAAAGCGTATTCATTCAATAAATTCGACAATTTCAGATCTCATTGGTAGGATATCAATTATTTGAGAATTGTGGTATTAAACTTCATGTAGTTAAAGCTAAAGTAGAACACATGTGGACGAGATAATGTTTGTTTCGCGTTCCTGTTCTATCAGCAGCAAAAAAGTTGAGTGAGCTGCAGTTTTCACTAGCAGAGGGGACGGGGGGCTAATTTGTGTGTACTTTTGGATGAATGATTGCTAATGTTTCTTCAATTGTCGTGGTCATTTTAATGTTATGCTAACTTGGGACATGCATCCACCTATCATATGGTGTTACTATCCTGCATTAACCTTTTCTTACCAATTTTGTTCTACTACTGAACATGGAATTTTATCGGATGTGAGAGATATCTGTGCTGTTTAATAGTATAATACAGTGCCATAAAAAATCATTGTCTATTCCTTGTATTTTCTATTACGCGTTACATACATACATACATACATACATACATACATACATGCATACATACATACTGATATGAAGTTTGCCAGTGCTGCGCAGATGCATACACATGCACAGATTACTGTAATTTACCATTAGACCAGTAGTTAAAACACATTATTGATATCATCATGGTTTCCATTATGACAGTTATGATTACTATTACTAACTAAAGAGATATGGCCTATTGATTCTTATGATAAAACTTTATATTATGTACACACGACATTGCTAAGACGATGCAGTCTTGCCATCACAGGCAATATAGAATTGTTAAAACTTGTACCAGTGGAACGATTTCTGACTTTACCTGTCAGTTTTAAATGGTATCGTTTTGATCTGTTACATCAGTTTATGATACAACATAAATTGTAGTAATTTCACAAATACCCACGTAATATAGTTATTTTTTTGTTTGTTTGTTTGTTTGTTTGTTTTTACCAAATGAAAACAATGAGTAAAAAAAATAGGAAGCAGATCGTCATTATTTTCGAAAACTGGAACCAATGCTGGCAGCAATAAACGTTATGACATATATCAGCAGAAGACGTACATATCTTTGATGGTAGTAATCTGTTAGCCATGGATCTAAGCAAGTGCATGCATGTGTTGATAGTAATCTGTTAGCCATGGGTCTAAGCAAGTGCATGCATGTGTTGGTAGTAATCTGTTAGCCATGGGTCTAAGCAAGTGCACACATGTATTGGTAGTAATCTGACAGCCTTGAGTCTAAGTGCATCCTTGTGTTGGCAGTAATCTGACAGACATGGGTCTAAGTGCATATTTGTGTTAATAGTAATCTGATAGCCATGGTTATAGCAAGTAGTTCAAGTCTTTTCAATGGACAACACATACGACACCTCGATGGGTAGAGTGCCTTGCTAGAACTAAAAAGTTTAAATCTTGTGTCGCTGTATGACGGGCATCTACTCAGTCTCCACCCAAAACAATCATTACATTAGGCGGTCTATACGAAACAATGCTTTGGTGTCCAAGAATGAAAGGGTGGCTGAGTGCGGTTTAAAAAGTTTTAATTATCTATATTACCAGTTATTTCAGATGAAAGGATATACCTCAGAAGCTTGGGGAACAAGTGGCAGGAGCCCTCAAAAAATTAAGTTTTACCTATAAAAGCCGAATTAGGTGATATATTACGAAAGTTTGAGGTTTCGTGTTCGATTCAGGGTCTGGGTACGTATGATTATTCTCCTATGAGACATTTGAAAAGTCAGGAAATAGACAAGTGATCAGAACTGAACGTTCACAAGTGGGCCAACCCCCGATAAGCTTTGGCACAGATAAATGCCATACAGATCTGACCGTTTATCACAAATGACTTGCTGCAAAGTCAAGATGGCGTACTTGACACGATTGACAACCTTGGCTCTCGTGATTTCTTTGTCAGGTCTGTACAGTACAATTAGATCATTTAGTCTTTTTATCTAAAATATTTTTTGGGGGGTTTGAACAAATATCTTTCGAGAAAAAGAGTTGAAACACGGTAGTGCGGTGGGCTTGCATTGGCGTGAAACCAGGTTCCGAAAAAAGTTACATTTTATTAGTCACTGCTAACTAAAGGACAAAGACTTTACACAAGTCACTGCTTGCGGGGGGGGGGGGGGCGGCAAAAAACGCATTTGCTATGTAATTTTAAGCAGCTACCGTTGTTTTTTTAAGACTTTTATATCTTGTCAAATCAAGGGATGAACTTTTATCACGGATGTTTAGGCTGTAAACTGGCCAGGTCCCTGTGAGAATGGAAAGATTGCTATTGGATGGCTACGGGACATACCGAAGTAGTTCGATTATCACTCATAGTCTGTGCCAGAATTTTAATTGCACGTGACTGGTCCACCTGTGTGATCGTATTAGTAGTTTTTCGAAACTTCACGCAGACAGAGATGAGTCATCTTCTGTCAAAACTAAATTTTCTTTTCCTTTTGCAACTCATTGTTTTGAAATAGTTTTAAATTCATAAAGCGTATGGTTTTCATTAATATTTACTATTTTACATTATCGAAAATAGGTGAATAGTCATCAGAAACATGTTACTGTGCAAAGTTGCTAGTATAAGACAGCAAAATGTTGCTGGAATGTTGTTCATCCTAAATGCGTCTTCATATGATGCTGTAAAGTTCAGTACAAAAATACAAGGGCTTATATCCATATTTCCTATGGCTTATAACATGTGCCTTTAATTTTAGTATTTAACGAGTTGCAAGAAGAACCACGCGTGTCTCGATGGTCAGACCATCGGGGTTCTCTTGGAGGATGAGTATTATGTTCATGTAGAATTCATGACTGACAACTATTAGCGCATTTGAAGAAGACCACCCTCCTTTCCATGTTTGCTAAACAATTGTCTGCGATAACTTTGTTTAGTGCCGATTTTTAAAGAATTAAAACAGTTGTATCCTTCATTCTATAATATTGCATAATTATGAATCACGAAAGGCTTAAACATACCACTTTTCAGCACATGTTTATGGAAATATCAAGGAAGGGTGACAGCAACAGATTTTGTTTTGAGAGTTTAAATATTTAAACTTGAAGACCATAAATTTCACACTAAAGCATACTGTATGTCAATGTGGCCGCGTTGGCGTGTACTGTACGTCAGTGTGGCCGCGTTGGCGCTTTTAAGGATCTTAAACAAAATATTAATTTGTTATAAAATTTAATACTTAATATTTTTACCAAAGTTTGCTAATTTATAATTATTGAGTAATTTTCACTTCGCTTGTTATTACAAAACTTCTACACAAAACGTAAGTTTTTGACGAGATTCTTCCTACATTTGACTAAAATATAAATCCAAATGAAGTTTTCACTTCCAAGGTCAAAAACCCTTTACTCTACATTATCAGTTCTCTTGGGGCATATTCCAAGTGCACACAATTACAAATAAATACCTAGTATTTATACAACTCCGTGGGAGATATCCTGAATGCACACAGTTACAAATAAATACCGAGTACTTGTGATACTCAGATCAATGGATAGCTGGTCAAATTTAGCATGGTTCCAACATACAGCATAAGGCCAAAGTTTAGGTCTTTCTATGTCGGTTATAGAGAGAGAGGAGGGCGTAAATCGGCCTTTACCCAAAGGGTTACGTGTTATCACATAAACAGAGTTCATAATGTTTTCTGATCTTTAAAACACGATAAAATATATCACTGTCACCCTTCCTTGTTAGTTTCATAATCCTTTACTGGAATTATTTATTTTTAAGCCTGTCATCATCCGTGCCTTTCTTTCATGAAGCACTCCTAGAGATACAGCTGTTTCTCGTTCGCTTATTCATGTCTGTTAAAATCTATGCCAAACAACGTAACCCTACCACCAGCAAGCACTCAATTTTCAACACGTTTGGAAAGAGTAATAGTGTTTAAAAAATACTAAGACTCATGAGTCAGGGGTTCTTTATAAAATTATATTCGCTCTTCCATAAGGAAAAAAGCGGAAAAAAGTAATGTCCCTGCAAACTGTGTCTCAGTGGTGAAAAAGAAGCATTGTTACAAACAGAACGTGGACGATTTATGAGTACGTGTGTGTGTCCAGTAGTGACAGATTTATACCCCCTCAAAAGTGGCGGGAAACAAGTTGTTGGTCTAGTGTGTATGCTACTTAAGGTTAGTGAACTTGGTGAATTGTAGCGCTGACCCTAGCCAGATTTTGTTGAAGCGTTTACTTTACATGAATTTCATTTAATATCACTTCATTTGGAATCTGAATTCATCATTCAGTTATGTTCTTTAAATCATTTCGTTTAACAAAACGTCATTTGGAATCTGAATTCATCATTTCATTTGTTGGGTAAAATCATTAAATTTCATATTATTTCATTTAATACCACATCATTTGGAATCTGAACTCAGTGTTACGTGTCTAGGTTCGTACAAAAGTAACAAGAAAAGAGTGAAGAAAACAAGCTTTGTAAAATTTAACAAATAATTTATTTCCCTAGAAATAAAACAAGGTAAAAATGAGAAAAAGGACTTACGGTTTACGAATAAAATCCAAAAATTTATCCAAGAATTAAAAAATAGAAGTCCTATCAATGAAAAGTCCTAAGTGAATCTGTGTCCTAGTCCTGATGAAATCAAAGTAGAGGGCGATGACGTATGTCGTGACGTTCAAAGTATTGCCGTGTCAACAGTTCCTTGTTGAATCACATAAAAATAATATTCTAGTTTGAAATTCTGAATAAATTTCGATAAATTTCCTTGTCCAAGAATTTCTGTATGAGCACTAATATTTTCCAGGGAAAGAATCAATAATTCCATAAAATAAAAATTCAACTCAAACTGGTCACAACTAGATACCTTTAGGCGTCGAAGATTTTAAAGCCCAACTGGCTAATTCTTCTCAAGAAACCGGTAATACAATAAGTTAAGACGCAAACCAGATTCCCGTATGAAGGTCACGTGGTCACCTTCTAGAACAACGTAGAATATTTTTTTACATGCTAATTATCACGTACTCTAGGTATGGCCTTGATTCCACTGAATGAATCTTACTCTGAGAATGAATATAAAACAATTTAAAAAGTTGTTTACTAGAACTCTATCTGATTTCTGAATCAAGGTCAGAAACTAGATACAACGTTTCAACTACTGGTTGTTTATCAGGTCAAAACAGAACTGAACTGAATTTCTAAAAAAACAAATCAAATCCAATAGACAAAGTTATCATTACAGTCACATGTATTGGAATAAAAGAAAAAATTTTTTAAAACTAACAAACAAATAATTAAATTACATATACATAACACTCCCCCCCCCAAAAAAAAAGAAAGATTTATGTAATAAAGCTTTCTTTTTACCATAGATTAATTATATGAGTTAAAAAATTACATAAGAGGAATTATGAATTATACAAAGTGTACATGAAATAATATTTCTATACAAGAGAAAGTGCATCTGCTATTAAATTGTCTTTTCCTTTGATGTGCCTGATGTCAATATTATATTCCTGTAACAACAAACTCACCTTAATAATCTCTGAATTTTGTTTTTCATCTTGTCGATAAAAGTGAGGGTGTTGTGATCACTAAACACAATAATCGGAGGAGGAACTGAACTAATGTAAACTTCAAAATGTTGTAATGCCAGTATCAAAGCCAAAGATTCCTTCTCGACTGTTGAATAATTTCTTTGGTGCTTATTTAATTTCTTAGAAAAATAGCACACTGGATGATCAACGTCATTTTTATCTTCTTCAATCAATACTGCTCCAACCCCAACAACACTTGCATCAACAGATAGTTTAAATGATTGACTGAAATTTGGAGCTGTAAGAACTGGTGCACTCTTAAGTATGGTCTTTAACTTACCAAAAGCCTCCTGACATGTTTCAGTCAAAAGAAACTTGTTTCTCTTGCTCAATAAATTTGTCAATGGTTCAGCAATTATGGAAAAATTGGAACAAAATTTCCAATAGTATCCAGCTATACCCCAAAATCGCATCGGTTGCTTTTTACTGACAGGCACAGGGAATTCAGAGATAGCCTTGACCTTAGCATCTATAGGTTTAACTTGTCCATATCCCACGGTATGTCCTAGAAATGTTACACTAGCACGGCAAATCTCACTTTTGGATAAATTAATTGTCAAACTGCATCAGTGAGCGTGTCAAAGAATTTCCGAATTGTTGCTAAATGTTCTTTCCAGGTGTCGTTGTAGATGATGACATCATTGATGTAAGCATCACAATTATCTAGATCAGAGGTAATCATATTCATTAAAACGTTGAAAGGTACTTAGGAAACCCTTCATCCCAAACGGCATCACTTTATTTTGATAGAGTCCATCTGGAGTCACAAATGCCGAAATTTCCTTTGCCCTTCCCGTTAGTGGAATTTGCCAAAATCCTTTCAGAAGGTCACAGTTGGTGACATACTTGACATTTCCAATTTTATCAATGCAGTCATCGATTCTTGGTAATGGAAATGAGTCTGTTTTAGTTACACTGTTCACCTTCCTATAATCAGTGCACATACGGAAAGTTTATCTGGTTTCGGAACAAGTATACATGGTGAACTCCAATCACTTTTACTGGGCTCTATGAAATCATTCTCCAACAAATACTGAATTTCTTTTTCAAGTATTCCTGCTGGAGAGGGTTCATCCTGTATGGGTGTTGTTTCACAGGATTGCAATTTACAATTTCAGCGTCGTGAAAAATTTTGTTTGTTCTCGTAGGAACATCTGGAAATAAGTGTTCCTATTCAAGTAATAACTGTTTAAGTTCATTCCTTTCTTGCTGTTGCAAATGTGACAGTTTCTGGTCCAGACTATTCATAATTTCCGAATTCCGAAGATTTGTCTCTCCAAAATCAGGAGAATCCGATTGAATTCCTTTACTTAAATCGTCAGTGAGTGGGACAGGTACAACTAAATTAATTGCATGATTTACCTGGCTATCTCTCTCAATATAATGTTACTCCTTTAATTTATTTAGATCCCAGGAGTACTATTATTATAATTTAACTCATTCATTTTCTTCTTTACTTTGTAAGGGCCGTAATACCTAATCTGAAGAAAATTTTGAAGAATGAGCAAGAGAGAAAGAACTCTATTACCATACTCAAAAGTTCTCTCCATTGAAGTTCTGTCAAACCATAATTTCACTTTTGACTTTAATTGCTGAATGCCAAATTCAAGCATAACTAGCTGGAAAATTCTCGACATAAACTTTTACCCTTGATTAGATTGGACAGATTTGGGAAGGCCAAATTGAGTATAAAGAAAACTTTATCAAAGCTTTTACTATTGTTTAAGTTTTAATATTCCTCAAAGGAATTGCCTCTGGGAATCTTGTTGACGCACACATTATGGTCAACAGGTATTGGTTGCCTGACTTGGTCTTAGGTAAGGGACCAACACAATCTACCATTATTCTGCTAAATGGTTCGTCAAATACAGCAATAGGTTGTAGATGAGCCTTAGGTATTCTGATTTGGTTTTCCTACCATTTGACAAGTATGACAAGATCTGCAGTGTTTACAAACATCACTTTTGATTTTTGGCCAATAAAAGTGATTCAAGATCTTGTGACAAGTCTTATTAATCCCTAAATGACCAGCCAAAGGAGTTTCAAAGGGCCAAACTAAGTATTTCTTGTCTGTAAGATTTTGGAACTACAATTTGATAGTTTACTGACCACTCATCACCAGCAGGTACCTCGGGAGGTCTCCATTTTCTCATAAGAATTCCATTTTTAATGAAATAACAGACAGGTACTTCAGTGGCTTCAGTTTCACTAATGGCCCTCTGAAACAAACAGGAGCTCTCAGGATCGTTTTCCTGTTCGAGGACAAGTGATTGTCGTTTGTCACCCTGATTAGAATAAAGAGAATGAGTAGTTAAAAGAGGATCACTGTAATCAGTACCTTTTGATTGATCCAAAGAAGGAGTGAAAGTGACATCATCAAAAGCCTGACCAATACATGTGTCAGCTAAAGGAATAGTTTCCTTATCAAAATCATTCTCAAGAGCTTTCTTTCCCATAGCTCGAGTAACTGCACAAGCTGGGTATAAATCAGGGAATTCTTTTTCAATAGGATCAACTTTCTGATCCAAACAAGGCTTGTCAATTCTAAATGGATTAACCACAACCTTATCTCCAGCTAGGTCGTTGCCTAGTAATAAATGAATGCCCTGAACAGGTAAAAAAAACACTATTCCGACTGTCACAGGTCCTGAAACTAAGTCTGATGACAAATTTGCACAATGGAGAGGAACATTAGCAAAGCCGCACTCGACTCTTTCAATAAGAACACTCTCATTAGATGAAGACTTCTCAGAAAAAGGCAAAGTACCTGATAATACAAGACTCTGAGAAGCTTCTGTGTACCTTAAAATTTTAATAGGGATGGGATTGGTCAAATCATCCAAAAGTGATATAGAACCCTTTGACATGACTGGTTCATAATTCTCCATAATAAAATCAGACTGGGGTTTATTAGACCCAACAAATGTATTGCTTTCAATACATGACCGTGACCTTGACCTCTTAGAAATAAGAGCATTTGGATAGGTCTGTCTTGATTCTGATGCTTTTTATAATTTGAAGCAGAAATAATGTGTCCTTTTTTCTTACAATGGTACACGTAGGAAGAGACAAGGATTTTGATCAAGCTTATCAGAATCTTGATTTTTTTTTTTTTAAAGTTGTGCCAGATTGAGTTTTAGAAGGGCTCGTATTAGGCTGAACCACCTTTTTACCAGAAGACTGCTGAGTGGAAGACTTACCTACAAAAGGAACTTTATGAGCTAAGGAATACTCGTCAGCAGCACGAGCAGCATTTTCCAAGGTTTCGACCTTATGCTCATCAAGATAAGTCTTAATGTCACTATGGACACAGTTCTTGAACTCTTCAAGTAATACAAGTTGTCTAAAACTTTCATAATCTTCATCAGCTTTCTTGGCTTAGCACCATCTATCAAATACTCCTTTTCTCTTGCAAATTCGACATGAGTTTGTCCAGCTTTTTGTTTAATAGTTTCTGAATTTTTGCCGATAAGCCTCAGGGACTAACTCATAACCCTTTAAGATGCATTCCTTCACCAGATTATTGTCGGCACTTTGCTGTACTTTCAGTGAATGGTAAATATCACTAGCTCTACCAGTAAGTACACATTGTAATAATAGAGTCCAATGCTCCCTTGGCCATTTCAAATTTTTCGCAATTTTTTCAAAACGAGGAAAATATTTTTCTACTTCTTTTTCTCTGAAAGGGGGCACTAACCTAATATTCTTAATAAGATCAAAACTTGAATTTGTATTTAAAGTGGGAATGTGCTTTTCACTTGCCAGCTCTATTTCTTTTATTCTAAATTGATATTCCCTCTCTTCCTTCTCTCTTTGCATTTGCATCTGTCTCTCTCTCTCTCTTCCTTATCTAATTGTATTTGTTGTTTCTGTAACTACATTTGTCTCTCTTTCTCTCTTTCTTTTCTAATTGCATTTCTATCTGTTTCTCCTCTGTCCGTCTGTCTCTCTGTCTCTCTGTCTCTCTCTCTCTCTCCTCTTTCTCAAATTGCAACTGCATTTGTGTGTCTCTCTCTCCTCTTTTTCCAATAGCATTTGATTTCTTCTTTCTGAAGTTCAAGTTTTCTTAACTCCAATTCCATCTTGTATTTTAATTTTAATTCTTTTACTTTTATGTCAGTCTGATACAGACTTACTGATCGAAACGAAAACACCTTTATCGAAAACACCCTTCTCCACCAAATAATGGACCAGAATGTTTTTTTTTTTATTTCTTGCTCTGTTAAAGAAGCTTTTGCCTCAGAAAGATCATATTGTCTGGCACGTTCAAGCGATTCATCCTTTTTTCAAACAGCCCAACTGCTCCTGGGTAGGATTATTTGAAAGAAAGATCTCCACTTTTGATGACATTGTAAAAAAGCCTATTGATTTCACTAAAGATTTCAAGCAAAATGTGAAATAATACTTGGGATTTTAAAAAAAAATCTGAAAACTTTTGGAATTTAAATTTCAAAAAGACAAGTTTTCTGAAATATTTTAGTCAAAATTCATATATCCCAAGGACGAGCGCCCAATTTTCTTGTTACGTGTCTAGGCTCGTACAAAAGTACCAAGAAAAGAGTAAATACAACGAGCTTTGTCAAATTTAACAAATAATTTATTTCCCTAGAAATAAAACAAGGTAAAAATGAGAAAAAGGACTTACGGTTTACGAATAAAATCCAAAAATTTATCCAAGAATTAAAAAATAGAAGTCCTATCAATGAAAAGTCCTAAGTGAATCTGTGTCCTAGTCCTGATGAAATCAAAGTAGAGGGCGATGACGTATGTCGTGACGTTCAAAGTATTGCCGTGTCAACAGTTCCTTGTTGAATCACATAAAAATAATATTCTAGTTTGAAATTCTGAATAAATTTCGATAAATTTCCTTGTCCAAGAATTTCTGTATGAGCACTAATATTTTCCAGGGAAAGAATCAATAATTCCATAAAATAAAAATTCAACTCAAACTGGTCACAACTAGATACCTTTAGGCGTCGAAGATTTTAAAGCCCAACTAGCTAGTTCTTCTCAAGAAACCGGTTATACAGTAAGTTAAGACGCAAAACAGATTCTCGTATGAAGATCACATGGTCACCTTCTAGAACAACGTAGAATATTTTTTTACATGCTAATTATCACGTACTCTAGGTATGGCCTTGATTCCACTGAATGAATCTTACTCTGAGAATGAATATAAAAAAAATTAAAATGTTGTTTACTAGAACTCTCTCTGATTTCTGAATCAAGGTCAGAAACTAGATACAACGTTTCAACTACTGGTTATTTATCAGGTCAAACAGAACTGAACTGAATTCCTAAAAAAACAAATCAAATCCAATAGACAAAGTTATCATTACAATAACATGTAATAGAATAAAATAAAAAAATTTTTAAAACTAACAAACAAATAGTTAAATTACATATACATAACACTCAGCATTCCGTTTTGCTCTTCAAATCATTTCATTTAATAACACATCATTTGGAATCTAAACTCAGCATTCCGTTTTATTCTTCAAATTATTTCATTTAATACCATTTCATTTGGAATATGAATTCATCATTTCATTTGCTGGAATAATCAAAACATTTCGTATTACTTCTTTTTATTGAATACCACATCATCTGGAATCTGAATTCATCATTCATTTGCAGTGTTAAATTACTTCATTTCATATATAATACCACTTCATTTGAAATCTGAACTCATCATTCCGTTTCGTTCTTCAAATTTCATTTAATACCACGTCATTTGGTATCTAAATTCATCATTCAGTTTTGTTCTTTAAATCATGTAATACGATGTCCTTTGGAATCTGAATTCATCAATCAGTTTTGTTCTTTAAATCATGTAATGCAACGTCACTTGGACTCTGAATTCATCAATGCGTTTGTTGGTTTAAACCATTACATTTCATATCATTTCATGTAACACCACGTCATTTGGAATCAGAATTCATAATTCCATTTTTTTTCTTCATCAAATCATTTCACTTAATACAACGTCATTTGTAATCTGAATTCATCATTTCATTTGTTGGGTTAGATCATTTCATTTCATTCTACATCATTTGATTAATGTAATTTTTCTGGTGACAGCTGCACATAAGACAGTATACGTGTATTCATTTCTGCTCGCAGCTGCCTCGTGCGTGTACAATGGAACCGAACATAAGGAAGCCGAACAGTTTAAGTCTTTGGACGGATGTAATACATGCCATTGTCTCAACTCGCTCGTAGTTTGCACCAAAATGTTTTGCCTTCCTAAGGATGACGGTATGTATAACGTTATCACCGTGACGTCATTTGGGCATGGTCACGTGGGAGTCTCCTGGTCTGGCAGGCAGAAAGACTATAAGCTTATTCCATATTTGACTACTAATTCTGATGTTGTCGAAAGAAATTATCTCTCTTTTGGTTTAAAGTCCAGGCTAGGCCCTATGATGTGCGGGGCCCAAGGCAGCAAGCGATGAGCGCGGGGCCCCAAGCAAAAAAAAAAATGCATTACGGAGAAGCGCGGGGCCCAATGCGGTTGCATCGTTCGCCTTGCGGAGTCGTTCATGTTCCTATATCATATTCAAGGTCTTATATTAAAGAAACAGATAAGCTTGTATAGTAATTACTATCATGTATGCTTCGAATAAATATGTATTTTTAATGAGATGAAATCTTTTTCAAACTCTTCGACTTTGGTGTCGATTATCTTACCGCGAAATTTCCCTTGAGTATAAGTGCATATGAAGAGAGTAACACTAGATCAGAAGTTTGATAACACTGGGAAACTACTGACCATCATATGTAGAAGCAATAATCTAATTATATTAAAATGTAGTGACTACATAAATGTTGCTTTTTCAACTTTACAAAATACGCAAGTTATTAACTATTCTCTTGTTTCAGAAACGCTATGAAATATGATAATAATTTTTGCGTACATGATCCTGACCCACTTTTTACAGTTAATCACTCCTTATTAATGACTCATTTTTACCATAAAACTGTGTAAATTTGACCTGTTGGCAATAATACATTATCACAACAAGAGCGATGGCAGAAATAGAAAGACTGGTTTATTTTAAATATTAATACACGTAAACTAGAAAATATAGTTTAAAAAATGACTCAGGATACATATAATGGAATTAATTCCATATATCAGAATCATATCAACAGTCTTTATTCATCGATCTCCTCATTATTTAATGCCACTGATTAAAAATGTTTCGTAATAAATAACATCAATCTAATTTGTACAACAAATAAAGAATTGGAACTAAATGATAAAAGGCACGCAGAAAATATCACGATGCGAGAAATATAATAACCAAACTACCCCTGTATATGCTGGACCTAGATATCAAACCAGGTTACGCAGAGATGCAAAGCGAGTGCGCTTAGAATACACACACGCGCGCACAAACGCATACACACACCTATATATAAAGTGCATGGATGTCATATTAAGTAAGACGTCGTAGAAGATCACATTTTCTGCCGAAAATATGCCTCGAATTGTATGTTGGCGCAGCAATTAACAGAAAAATCGATCATTTTGTTCGCGTGAAATTTCTAATCGGAAAACCGCCGCTATTTCTTTGATCGGATTGACCGAGATGTTGCGAACGAAAAAGTAGTTCCATGCATTCGTAACGAGTCGATCAATTCTTGTTTCTTAAACAGATGATATGGTCGGAGTAGCAGTTATCGGCATATGATCTGTGCAGCTGAACATGAAGTTGCCAATATGGACGCCTCATTAATGTACGACGAGTCGACTGATCGCTTGAAGTAAAAGTTGTTATAACTCATATTTATAGTGGACTTTTGTATAATTATGCATGACAGGGGAAGAGTAGGGTTGCCAGACGTCCCACAATCTGTGGGACAATCCCGCAATCGGACCCAAAATCCCGTGTCCCGCGTTATAGTCGAAATGTCCCGCAAACAATATTTTCGAAGGAAAATTTTGCGGAATGAAATAATTTTCCTTTTCCCACTCCAAAAAACCCCCCAAGGAAATTAACAGTATCAAAAGCATACTGACAAGCGAGAAGTCTTAGCTTTTTGTGACTGATTTCATTTTTGTGTCAAAAAGGAAACAAAATTCGAAGGAATACGTTGTTTTTGCGTTGAAATTTTAAATTACCTTTTTGTACGTAATGTAGTAAAAACCTGCCATACCTGCAGCAAACAGCTGGGAAGATGGACTCATTATTTCTTCCTCAATGAGCTTTCTTAAAAAGCAAGAGCAATCCCCACCCCCCATCCCCCATCTGTCCTGCATTGGGCATTTAAAGACTCTGGCAACCCGAAGGGGGAGGGTGCGTAAATACGTATCTACCTTATCTATAAACAAATAGAAAACGTGAACACTATGATTGACCTCTTCCATATAACGAAGCCACTGTAAAGAGGGTCTGTCAAACCTCAGCTAGTTTCCAATCTGTTTCGCAATGCTAACTGCTTCCCGTTGATGAAAAACTGGAGTATTATGGGTGCATCTCCATAGGAGACTGTAAAAGATACAAAGACTGTTAACCACAATTTTCTTTTCTGGTGTAGAAAGACACATATAGATACCACCTATGAAAGCCTTGTGTATATTTTTGTATTGAATTGCATTTGAAGGTGTACCTAAAATTGATCAGATATTTGTACATACCCTCCACCTTCAAGCTAATAATAATTATGCTTGTTGCCAGTTATTTAATTTTTATTGAATGTCTTGCTTCATCGTCAATTATTAAATTTGTATTAAATGTCTTGCATCATCGCAAGTTACTAAATTAGTATTGAATGTCTTAGATCATCGCCAGTTAATAAATTAAAATTGAATGTCTTACGTCATCGCCAATTACTTAATTTGGATAGAATATCTTGCGTCATCGCCAGTTACTAAGTTTAAATTGACTGTCTTGCATCATCCCCAGTTACTAAATTTAAATTGAATGTCTTGCATCATCCCCAGTTACTAAATTTAAATTGAATGTCTTGCATCATCACCATTTACGTATTTGTACCTTGCGTCATCGCCAGTTACTTAATTTGTATTGAATGCCTTGCATCATCGCTAGTTACTAAATTTGTATTGAATGTCTTGAATGCATTTTGTCGCAATACAATGACCTAGGTGGGATGGGGGCATAAGGCAGAAAAACCACCATCCAGCTTGTGTGTCTATGTGTGTTCGTGCGTGTAACGTATTTCAATATAGTTGAAGACAAAATATAGCCTAGCTTAGTACAAATGCCTTTGGTCGAGGTTGTTATGCACTGACACTGTCATGTCCTTGTCATTCAATAGAACATTTCGTGGCATGTCTTCGTGGTGACAAGTTGATTTCACAGACAAATGTGAGAACTGTCACGTGAGCAAGATTGTGCAGTGTTTTCCAGCGCAGTACTTCTTTTTATTACAATCACGACGCAAAAATGACGCCAACACAACTACATCATGAAACGTTACATATAATTATATTATTAATGGAGGCCAGTTAAGTTCCGTCTCTTCTAAGTATTATGGTGCATGTATTTTAAATAGAAATCACGGGTTTTATTTAGTTTTTCAACATATTACATTTGACCGATATCATTGTTTTTATTGAATACATATACTAAAATAACAATAATCAAAGAAAAAAAACAAAAAACCGGAGCAGATCATATTTAATTTAACTAGAATTACGAAATACAGCTCGTTAGTAGGGGTGCATCGATATATCGGTTATTGTGATTTTATGTCTTTGCAATACGTAACGCAATACGGTTTTTGTACCGCTTTTATTCAGTCTTGCTTTCATCCAACAAATCTCTGTATACGTACAATTTTTCCAGTTTAATTCAAGAACCGGAATGTACATGCAACAAATACAGCACATGCTGTTACGGTTGACATTTTAGCTTCAAAGAATAAAAAAGAGAGCAAAACATCTAAACAAACAGCGGCCGGCTCTGATATTTTCTGTGTGAAATACATGGTGTGTCAGATCAAAGTGCTTTCTTCTCGTTAACTTCCTCTTCTTGCCTCCAAATGTCAATTAACGTCGACTCATTTCTAAAGTTAGTTGACAGGCGTGTAGACCAGAATTTTAATTTCAGAAATATATTTTTTTCTTCCAAAAATGGATTTTGAAATTATTTCCAACAGAGAAGCAGAAAGTGCAGTGCCTTTTGAAGTCTTACATGGTAATATCACTTAGAGATATAGATGTTGTATTTTTCAAGTAGTAATTGTTATAGTGGTTATTTTCTTATTTTCATTAAATGTTACTGTATTGCAATATGGGTTTGGCATATGGCAATATATCGCAATACAGTTTTGGGCGTATCGTTGCATTCCTACCGGCAAGAGAGCATTAAGTGTTTTAATAGCGGTATCCTTAGGGTAAGAACTTTGAGGAAAAGTAATAACAACCTTTAAGACTTAAAATCGATCGCAATACCAATATTTACCCTTAGGAAAGCAATATAGAGAGGCAGGAAAGATTAACAATTATTATAGTATTGATAAGTATACACAGATTAAAGATAATCTCTCTCTTTCAATAACGTCAATGCAAACAATGAGATATGGATTTCTTTATATTCTTTATTTTAAATCATCTTTTAATCTTTCTTCAAACCATATTAAAGCGATGTTTCAAAAATGTCAAAATTTTCATACCAATAACGAATATGGAGGAAAAAAAGACTTAGATACACCTTCAAGGATTTGACATTTGGATACCCTATCTCCTTGTCTAGCATACCACTACAAGAACAAAGGAACTATACCCATATATTTAGGAAATGGTATTGAACGACTGTTGCAAAACTGATCTAACCGTCAAATAATACCCTTCACTTTTGCTATCTGTTTATTCTCAGCTACTTCGTGTATGTACTATGGAACAGTCTACGAAGATGGTGCACAGTTTCCGGCTTCCGATGGCTGTAACACGTGTTACTGTTCCCACGCAGAGGTAGGATGCACGAAAATGATGTGCTTCTCTATAGATGGAGTCGGACGCAGAGACACTAAAGTTAGTGAAGAAGTAATTCCACAACTGTGGGATAACGTTTGATCAGAATTTGCCATGCCTTCGCATCTTCTGTATCCAAATTTCTTCTTGTTGGCCTTGTTGATTATCATTTCATCTGTAATTTGAATCTTAAAATAAAATAAAACAAGTTTTAGTCCATACGCATTCTGTATCATCAAGCGTCGATTTCTTTCCTGTCAGTTGGTTCAGCCTCACTCTCCTATAGTGACTTTAAGTTGTTGTTGTTGTTGTTATTATTATTATTATTCGTTTTCACCACCTGCCCTTGTGGTGTAAATACATTCATATTTTTTGTTTTTCATAGTGGAAATTGTAGCCTAGATGTAAAAACTACAACCCAGAAAAGATGAACAAAGGCGGCCATTCCTGGCAAAGATAGGCCTATAGATGACAATTAAAACTGTACAGCGCTATCGTCCTTTTAGCTTACATCTAAACTTTGTTCACGTTGTAAATGTGGTTTCTTTTGTTTTTTGTTTGCTAGTTCTCTTTCTAGATATGTGGTTATTTTGTTTTATTATTTAGTTATTTTTCTTGAAATATAATTTTTTTTTCCTTCAAGATAGTTTTGATTACATGTACCAAAATACGTTGTTCTAAGCGTCCCATAATTGCATGTGTGAGTATTTGTGTATATTATAGTCCTTTAAGGTATATCTTGCTTTAGCTCCAAAGGTAGGCCGGAAAACGTTTGTTTTTTGTTTTTTCTCATCGCACCGTTGTTCATCTATTAAAGGTTTTCGTCGTTCTGATGCCGTGTGTGTGTGTGTGTGTGTGTGTGAGAGAGAGAGAGAGAGAGAGAGAGAGAGAGAGAGAGAGAGAGAGAACACGATAGAGAGGACAAGAGTAAAAGGAGACTGAAATAAAATTTCAGGGAACAGGAGAGGAGAGCCAAAGGTATATATATTATTTAAGAGGTGGTGCTCAGCCAAAAAGATTCATTAAGATTAAGAGACCCTCAAACAACTCACCTTAATCGCAGAGTTCACAAACTGCGCCAATAGTAATGTCAACACCTACCTTGATGAGAAAAAGGTGAACACTTTGGAAAATGCCGCTCAAACAGCTGTTGATTATTCCTTGACTTACAAAGGTTTCTTTATTCAATATGTCTTTCTCTCAGCAGTTTATTGGTTAAAAAGTCAACTCAGTCTTACAAGAGTACTTCCAAATCTCAACTGGGCACAACGTTTAGGAATCAAACTTCTTATAAGAAATCTTGGTCACTTCCGATGTGCAGTTATTATAATAAGAAAGGACTCGTTATTTCTGACTGAAAGATAATAATGAGAATAAAGCTATCCCAATTCTCCTTCTTAAGATCTAACGATCACGGTTTGCTATTGAAATCAATACATTTGTTGGATCAAACAAATTCTAATCGGATTTCATGACGGAGAATTATGATGCATTAATGGTGAAGTGTTCTTATTGTTGATTTTACCACGCCTATCCCTATTAACATATT
>JAECUM010009795.1:0-26424 GCA_016617855.1 Megalonaias nervosa | reverse complement strand
CTTCTTTCCTGAACATACGTGCGCCTTGGCATTATTGGTACGTATGCCTTGTCCACAAGTAGGGCACAATCTCAGGAGATGAAAGCACTTTTCTGCTGTTAACCTTGAGTCTTTAGACGTTGTTGGTAACAGAAAGGGCTGACAAACGTGCGCTGACTTGCTGGGCAATGCACTCGTTCTTGTCCTTGGTCAAGACATGGCTTAGAGGCTAAACATCACTCACATTTCGATCCACAATGCTTGTGTTGCTCTCGATTGTTATAGCCATAGTCACATTTCTCACAGTAATAACCGTATCCCAGAAATGCAGTGATACTGGTAATTGTGAACCTACTGGGTAATTACTGTAGTAACCCAACTATAAAAAGGCCGCAGATAATTTCTCTTTTTCTGAAATTATTTACAAAAACAAAACAAAATGAAAATAAAAAACAAAACAGAACAAAACAAAATAAAACAAAACGAAACAATCGTTGATGTGATGGGCCAATGATACAAGGATTATTTTGATGATCTAAGGTCTACATGATGGTTGGCGAAAGTGTACATTTCATTAATAATATTATTAAAATGTACACTTTCGCCAAACAATGATACAACAATTATTTCATTGATCTGAGACATTAGGGCGGGTTTGTAGAATCGGGACAATTATATTTTACATTTAATATGTCCCATTTTCAGCATCGATGATACAGCAGTTTTTTCGTCATTGTAAATGTTTCGCGGCCCAGTGACGAGGTCAATCATCGATAAATTTGAAGCACAAAAAGCCCTTCTACATGGATAAATCAGATTCTGATCGTGATGAATTCGATGATATCATCGAAAAATTACTTATGATCAAAATAGACCTTGAAATCGCCTCAGAAATGTTGATCAATACTGTCGCGAGAATAAAAAATTCTCGCGTAGATATAATTACAATGATTATGATGTATCACCGGCGGAGTTGCCATTAAAATAATTATTTTTTTTGTGACGGTGACCATGTCACTGGGCCGCGTTTACAAGGACCATTTTAACAAATTAAGGTCTGTATGATGTTTAGTGGAAGTGTGCATTTCATTAATAAATATATAAAATATGTACACTTCCACTAAACAATGATATCATCGAGAATTTCTGAATAAAAATAAAGTATGTTAGAAAACCTGACCAAAATCACAATTTTGATGGGTATAATGCCCGTCAAATTCAGAAAAACTGACCAAATGTCACTGAAAAATAAATTTTTATTATAATAAAAGTGTTTCTGAATCAGAGAATTATTTCCGACGATGACGTTGTCACGGGAGTCATCGCAAAAACAAAATAATTATTTTTTTTTGTGACGGTGATCATGTCACTGGGCCGTCGCACAAGGATTATTTTACGGTGACAAGGTCTGTATGAAATAATGCGGAAAGTGTACATTTCATTAATAAATATATAAAATATGTACACTTTCCGCATCGTGATACAACAGTTATTTTACTGATCTGAACGCTCTTCATCAAACCTGCTAAACCAATTATTGGCTTTCCACACATGAAACTTCAACATCGTGGTGTGATCGTCAACGGCGATGATATCATTACCGCCATGGAATGCTTGACTATCATTATAACAATTTCTCCAGCTCAGATCATCAACGAAATCTGATTTAGGCCACACAGGATAAGTTAGTGTGTAGTTTGATCTTGAAGGGTCTTTTTATTATCCGCTGTTAATATCGCTCCAAAACCTTTATAAATTAATTTTACTTTCTCGATGATATTTTTACGGTTAGTTTTGATTTATGTAGCCTCGTTTCAGGAAAAATACTAGACCAGTTTGACAGTAGATCATTGTATTTTGACAGCAAATACTTGTTCGCGATCATGTCATTAATGTGTTTTCGTAAATCCGGTCCTGATACCGTTACTTCAGTCGTTGTCAGATTTTCGGGGACAACATACGGTAACGCCAACACCTGTAACACATTTTTAACCGCGTTCAACTTTTCTCTTGGACTGATTTTATCTGACCTAATTTTTTTATTATCTATGATATTACTGCTTTTTTCGTTGAATTTATCAAGGATTAATTCATGGTATCGTCGTAATCGTGGAGCATTTTTATACAGTTGTTCAACTTTATCCGGCGGGAGATTACCAGCATCACACTGAAACATGTTATTGAGAAATGATTTTTTAGCCTCATACGGTTCTAACTTTTCTTCGGGATTGTATCTGTAAAATCTTGGACCGTCTTCAGAATTTACAAGAGATCTTGATTGTTTTATCCGTTCACCGATAGATGTCTTCAAAAATCCATCAACGGTAGGATTATTCTTAATGTCGTTATCTGATGGTTTTTTCATGTTGTTGATGCGGCACCATGTTTCATAATCGTCCGGTGGTTGTTCTATGATCTCGTATCCGGTGCTTGCCATTGCGTTTATTAGTCGTGGCGTGAAATACATTTTGGAATTATTTTCATCAACTATGTCGCTGATATAGGCGAACCCGTAGCTGGTTTGTAATTCACCAGCGTTTGGACACCTGTTCAGTTTTGTTATGTCATCAAGGAGGCGTTCACGATCAATAATGATCTTTTCGACACCTTCACGGTTTATTGGAAGTTTACATTCGCGCTGTTTTCTCGTTGTCGAGTAATGAATTTCATTAACGCAACGAAAACGGTGAACCGCCTGTTTCGTTGCTTCAACAGATCCTAATTCGGACGAAAACACGAACATGATTTTGAATCTTTCATCGACAATACTAATGCCAGCCTCAACAGTATGGTTGGTAATAACGACGTCGATGGCGTCGAATGCAACATCGATACTGCTAAAATCCAACTTCTTTTGGGCCGGATCACTATCAGCATGATAGTATCTGACACGGAATCCGAGACGTTGTAACAGTTTTGCTAAACTCTCCACGGAATAATCGGTTTTGTGTTTGTTATGAGTGAAAATTGCGACTTTTTCGCCGGTGATTTTACAGTGTTTCAGTGTCTCGATGAGCGTTACAAGATTTACCTTTATTTGATGTCTCAATGATGAATTTCTTGCCATGATCGGGTTTATAATCGTTGATGATGAATTTCATAGTAGACCGTCCCAATTTGTCGCGGAACAATATCAGATCATTATTGTTGGCATCGGCGTCAAGAACGATTAATCGCTTACACGCCACGACTAATCCTGCAAATTTATCCCAGCGTTCATGGCTGTGTTTTACTGAACTAAATTGTTGTTGTTGAATTCCATGCCACTCATCTACTATGATCACATCTGGAACACCTTTTCTCCGATGTAGACTTTCCCATTGCACAGCAACACGACGCCGATCATTCAACGTGAACGTGATATCACCGGTAATATCAGCATATGATTCTATGCCGTAGTCGGATTTAACTTTCTCCGTAAAAGTTTTCCTGTAACTGATAGCGACAACAGATTGGTGATCTTTTATGGATTTCCACGCCGCTTCTGATTTTCCCATGCCACATGCAGAACCATCCAAATAGTCTTCATCGGAAATGATTTTACAACCAGGACCACCTTCATGTGGAGGTAATTCGGTATACGAATAATCAGGATTTCGTTCGTGGAGATATTCAGGATAGTGACACTTACGCCGAGCCGATATTAAATATCTTAAATATTTTCTGTTCATGATTCTTTTTCCGTGATCCGTTGGTAGTTGTTTAGCCGCGCGTACAAGTTCGACGTTGTTGGATGTTCCAGCGATGATTTTTTCAATTTGTTCTTCAACGGTATCACCGTCAATTGGTAGAGTAATCTGTTTTCCCGTTGATCTTGGACAACATATCGAGTAATGATCGTCATTGACATATACGAGGCAGTTTTCGCATTTGTCCTCGATGAAGTTACCAACGTAATTGTAGCCGTGTCGTCGTTCGCAAATATTACAGAAATGTCCTGGTTGGCGCGAGATTGTAAATCTGTTCTGGGATGTATTTACGATCGTCATCAACTGATCTGGTTCCCCTGTTAGCTCAACAGAAATCCTCTCAATATTTTCCGAGGAAATATCATCACAACCAATAATGATGTTGTCGTCGGTGACATTGTCATCGTCGACACGCACATATCGCGGCTGAATCTCGCATGGACACGTTAACAATGATGATGCTGAAAAATTGTCGCTGTGGGATATTAATCGTTTACATAATGTGACTTTACCTGTTTTACGCGATTTCGTTCTGGTTAACTTAATACTGTACATGCCAGCTTGACGATCAATGTTCCACTGTGGATTTTTATCTTTTATGGCGGCGTCGGTCAGTTCTTGTTGGCGATCAAATGTTACAGGGCACATTTACATAATACGTGACAACCGCTATTCGTCTCAAACACGAATACGTGATCGCGCTGACACTCGCATAATGATGAGAAGTAATCGATGATGTCGTTGATGCTGATGTTTTCCGTGGTTGTTTTGAATTCAGTTCGGCCTGTGTTGTACTCAACATATTCACGGATAAATTTTGTATCAAGGTCGAATACGGGATATCTACGACGAAATTTTGGAATGATCTCCGTTACCGATGATTGTAGGGTGGATTTATCAGCGAAACGATTAAAACAGTCATCGGACGGAAACGCGTAAAATTTATCAAAGTGTTTACAATCGTACCTTGGGCGGCCTTTTCATGTAGACTGCCAATCATAGTAAAATTGTTAATGGCGTGTTTCTTCGTCGAATGCCAAACAGGCTCTTCGAACAACGAATAATAATCGTACAAGTGCCAATAATTGTATTTGGCGATGTCGGTTAATTTGTCCTGCGGGGTCGTTTCAAAATTCTCAATGATACCGTCGTGAATTTCATCAAAGATTTTCTCATCGAGACGGTCATGATACTCGTCGACAGTTAATTCACGCGGTGGTTCAACTGGGCGCAGTTCAACACGAAATGATTCAGAATCGGCCCAGTGATTTTTATCACCGGGACAATTATCCAACCAGCAGATGATGTCACATTTGTGATTGTTTTTTTCATTTAAAATATTATTATCTAATATATCGTTGTCTGTACGATCAATGATATATCCGTGAGGTCTTTAGCGGTCATATTGGTATTATTTGTTTCGGTCATGATTATAATATATTCTATTTTTTAAATTGAAAATTATAATGTTATATAGTTATGTCTCGAGCAACAAATAAATGTGCTTGGTTGCCCATGGGATCAACAAAAATATGTGGGCGAAATTGTGTTGGTAAATTCTGCGGGTCCCACAATGCCCGTATCAAATTAGGATATAAATTACTTAATCCGTGTATTATTTGTGGACGAGGTATCCACAAAGAAAATAGTATTTGTACCGGCTGTGGCAGCATCAGATACAAAAACACATTAAGTTATTACCGATGCAGGCGACCCAAACACGGCCCAGTAAAACAACAACCGCCGACCATTGAGGAATTTTTGTTGAGGCGCACGGATATGTTAAATCGGCCGGTGGAAACGCGCTCATAGAACAATTATTTCGGTGACTATGTCACTGATCTAAGGTCTACATGATGGCTGGCGAAAGTGTACATTTCATTAATAATATTATAAAATTGTACACTTTCGCCAAACAACGACAACCAGGTCCGCCGCGACTTCAACTCGCCACAGCGTCACTGACGCCTGCGCCATAACTCATTTTGCTCGTCCAGGACCACATTAAGATCATCTCGAAGTTTGTCGCGCTCCGAAATAACCCTCACCAGATCATTTCTGAGTTTGATAATGATATTATTATTGTCGTAGGTTTTTTTTCTCAACAGTTCTTTGTTGGCGAGTTTAAGATCTGCCAATTTCATCTTGAGTTTGACAATTTCGTCGTTGGTGACTTTGTCACTGGTGACTTTGTCACTGGCTACTTTATCGTCGTTGGTCCTCGAGGAATCATCGCCGATGACACTGTCATTTGTTGTTGGCGCCACTGCTTCCGCGGCGATTTTTCCCCAAATGCGGTACAATTTTGTTGTACCAATGTCAAATCGCGCCAATATATCACGAACAGTTGTTTTACCCCGTAGTGATTTAATTTCAATGATTTCTTCGTCGGTCAATCTTCTTTTGTGACTCATTATAAGATCGACAAAAAAATAAATAAATATTTTCTTTGATCGTTCAACAGTTCCAATAAAATATTCTCTCGCAATTTCTTATTCGTTCTCGTTCTTCTTTTTCTTGCTCTTCAGTGGTAGGTTTAAATACTTCTAGCTGGGTTATTATTCTGTGATCTTCAGTCTGATCAACAACAGCAGGAGTTACTTTAACATAATTGTGTAGATATTCCTGTGCCGTGGGCGGGTTTTCTTTTTTTTTATGTCGTGTTGGGGAGTTCTGTGTTGGTAATAATAATGCAATGCGCTGTATTTGTTACCGTGACATCGTTTGTTACAAATAACTGCCCTTGATGCCGATCCGCCTCCGAGACAACGTTGTAGCCCTGGGGATTTTTCGCCAGTTGGTTATGATACGCGCAGTGATCTCCGCGGCATCGTTTGTTACAAACCGTAGAATCTCTTAATAACCACTTGCAATGATTCATTATAATATATTTTATTGTTAAATTGGTTGTCCCGCCCGGACAAACAATCAAATCCAGCTAGGATATTTTCTCGAGGTCTACATAAAAATACAGACGTGATTCATGTTACACAGCGTTATACACAAATACCTAAAGTAATCAGAGATAATTGTAATATTTTAGTTGTGTTTAACGGAGTTGATAATCATACGCTGCAAAATATTCATTATTCTTGGTGTTCAGGGTATATGGATATGATTAAGCTTAAACACTTTTTTCAAAAGCACAAGCTACCCCGTTTGGTTTTATAACAATAAATTTACATGATCCGAGGTCAAGATATCGTAACGGACTTGATTCAATATTTGGATAAAAACCACAGCAACAGAGAGGGTGCGACCGACAAAAGTGACCAACACGTAAAGGCGGCCACGTAGCGATTGAAATACAAAAATCATCATCGAAGTAATAACCCAAGCTAACCCTGTTGGGGTTCCTACGAAGCAAAGTTAGAGGTGCTGGTTTAACGTCGTTGACGTTGAGATTTCATTACCGTGCGAGGCTTTATTTTTCATAAATAAGGTCTCAGGCAAAATGGTCTGTTCAGCCTCTCTGCTGCTAAAGTGAAAGTTAATTTGCTGCCTGTTGTAAAGTTTACGATCTTAAAAGCCGAGATAGTTCTACTAAATTGATTGTATGTATGCGTGCGTGCGCGCGCACATGTGTGTGTGTGTGTGTGTGTGTGTGTGTGTGTGTGTGTGTGTGTGTGTGTGTGTGTTGCAGGGGAGGGATGCACAGAAATTGTCTAGGTTCAGTCTGGATTTTGTTTTCACTGACTAAATGTGCTCCTTATCGAAATATGATTGGTTGGTTTGCTTCATTTACCACCTGGCGCATTGAATGACAGCTGTTTTTATCCAGTATAACGTTGATTGGCTGTAATGCAAGCTGACTTGGATGCAACCGTGCACAATGAAATCAGCCAGTAGGTGTAACGATTTTCACACCATGCTTAATTTTGAGAGATCGAAAAGCTGTATCTGCTTCATTAATCACATCTCACGTAGCACCAAACCACCTTTTCTGACAAACTCTGACGGCTGGTTGTAAATTTTGCGATCGGCATTTGCATTTTCCCTTTACTGGCAAGGTTCTTATCCGCGTGTGTGTGCTTGTGTGTGTGTGTGTGTGTGTGTGCGCGCGCGCGCGCGCGCGCGTCTATTTGCAATTGTTTTAAGTTCGTCATATATCTATGACGTGTGATACTGATCGATTTACAGCTACTATCAAAGGTGCAGTAGTAGTAGTAGTGATAATGGTATCCCCGCTTTCAGCTGCTGTCATAGCAACGAATAATACTGTAACTGCTACGTCTACCAGCGCGACGTCCTCTAGTTCTTCTGTTTCCCCGGGTTAACACTGCATGCATAGATGCACTATTGCTAATAGTAGAAATAGTAGTTGTAGTACCCCGCTCTCTTCGGAGAGACGGGGAGCAATATTTAATCCCGCCTGTTTGTGCGTGCGATTGTTTTAAAATCGCACAACGAATCCTACATGGTTCAGGATAGAGACTCCACTATTTGGCATTTGATTCGGTGTAGTTTGTAGGTGTGCAAAGGTGAGCTAGAATATTGATACAGCCAGGATGTTGTACTTATGTTTAAAAAACAACTTACAAATTATTTGATCAACATGTCTGTTAATTCCTGTTTCTGAACACAGACCTAAGTGTCAAGGTGTGTCAGAACGTACCCCCTGAGTCTTGCTCTGGAGTCATTAAATTGCGTGAATCCCTATCCCCAATGACTTAGCTCCTCTTCATACTTTGGAAACTATTAAGATGCCCGCCTTAAAACCTGTAATTACTGAGCAGAAAAGACGAATTCAAATATGCAACCGAAATTCGCTCCTTTTGTCTATTTTTACGCACTGAAGTTTTTTCTCCAGAGACACGCATTTTGGAGGTGCGTTGCACCAAGCAAGTATTATAATTATTATTATTATTATTATTATTATTATTATTAGTAGTAGTAGTAGTAGTAGTAGCAGCAGCAGCAGTAGTAGCATAATAATAGTTATATTATTATTATTATTATTATTATTATTATTATTATTATTTAGTGGGAATATTGAAGTCAGATGAAAGCGCGATCAAACGGTTGACAGATACTGCCAAGAAAAGGTAAATTGTTTTTTTCTTTTAATTGTTTTATTTTTAAAGCACGCGAGACTGTTTTTAAAGTCTGTGTTTAGATGAAGTGGGATATAGACTGCTTTGTCATCGTTGTCAACTTTTTATTTTTTTAGAAAGTTTTTAGCAGGTATAGAACTTCAAATTAAACTGCTTAAACTGAAAGGTAAGCAATTACCGCATTACCTTGACGTGTTTTGATTTCTTTTTTCGGTTACTTTAGTAAATAGGGACGTCATCGCAGTAAGTTTGCAGGTAAAACATAAGCGTTCTGTGGAACCCTTGTATAGTGTTTACTCTTTGTTTGCCTACAGTGTTGAAAATTACGATAGGTCTGTTGTCGTGATGCATTTCAGTGGGCAAGAATACTAAGGGATATCGAACTCATCTATACCGTAATTATATATATATATATATATATATATATATATATATATATATATATATATATATATATATATATGAGCATGGCTGGTTATTTATCGATGTGTAAATTTTAACTAATCACTCACAGAGTAAATAAAGTCCGATATACAGTTTTCAATGGTGTAGAGTCACATTGGTGCAGATAGCATCATAACATTGTGATATCAACAAAGTATGCACTATGGTATATTTTAAAGATCTACCCATCGAAGATATTTCTTGCAAATAATCTGATTATCTTCTTGTAGTTTTACCATTTAAAAATTTAATTCAATCTTTGAATAATGGTCTCATAAATCTGTGTTTTTATTTTTGTGAAAGTGGTCAGATTGACACCATGCCACTCCCATACATACACCCACACGTTCAAAAATAAGCACACAAAAACAACATTCGACATTGAAAACGCCAATTCCCCATTTTGTGTTACGTTTAGTAACCTCTGAGTATTGATTTATTTCAATAGATTTTAGCACCTCTGAAGATCCTTTCTTGAATCTATAACCCTTATCAACCTCAAAATTGACTGGCCCATTTCCCACGCTATTATTATTCTTGTTGTGCATGACTATGGTGACGGAGGTCATGAGGTGGTACGTGAGGGATTTGTCTTTCGCTGTTGTTCTGTTGCATTTTCAGCGCTTTTAACATCCATCGCAATATAATCAAATCCATCTCCATCTTCTTCAAGGGTTGCTATTATTTATGTTACCTCCTAGCCTAATTGGCCATATTGCTTGTCTATGTAGCAGATGAACACCAAACTGTATAGTAAACTATCAATTCAATCGGAGAACATTGGAAAAGCAATACAAATGTTACAATTTATAATTATTTGCTGAATTACAAATTTAACAGATGAAGCATTCGTTTCAAAATGCCGTGCTGCAATGTTTATTTATATTGCAAACAGCACCAAAAAAAAACCCGAAAGTAGTCCCAGACTTTATCGATGTGTAAAAACTTTTACGCTGATTATCACGTGAACGTTAATATCCAGTCATATTGCAGAAAATTCATATAATTCGTAATAATTGGAATTATATATAATATATAACATGGTTCTAACAATTTGGCAAGTACAGAACTAAGCAAACATGGTTTTAATATGCTACTAAACCTGTTCATGAGAACTTACGTCACGAATCTTCGAAATGAGCAATGGTGAACCAAAGTCGACACAATCTTCACACGTGGCACGTGTAATGACGTCACAGTCAACGCCTCTGATTACGTCATAGCAAAATAGAGCAAAATCTGAAATCGTTTTACCGAGTTTCAAAAGATAACCTACATTCATCGTATTAAAGACTGTACAAAATGGTTATAATTTTATTTATTCTGTAACGTATTACCAGTTGCTAATTCATCATCAGTGTTGCAAAACAATGCAAAGAGTCATAGGTGGATGTCGTAACAAAGATAAAGCACAACGGCGTCATTGTGATGCCTTGCTTTGTCGCCATACCCATCGCATGACGTTATTGTCAATCAACTAATGAAATCAATTGTTTCATTCAGCATTGCAAGGTAACGTAGACTAGCAGTAATGGCATAATACATTAGTTCAACGGATTTTGCGTTCCTTAGTAACCGGATTTTCGACGAATCGACAATGTTTTTCCTCTCTTTCTTGCATATATGACGTATAAGATCACTGCATAAAGTAGGATTTGATGAACTGACATCGGACTGCTTGGCTTTAAGAGGTTGTCTAAATTTACGAAGCAATGAACTTTTTAGGAAATATATTCATCAAAGAGAATATATATATATATATATATATATATATATATATATATATATATATATATATATATATATATATATATATATATATATAGATAGATAGATAGATAGATAGATAGATAGATATGTGTGTGTGTGTGTGTGTGTGTGTGTGTGTGTGTGTGTGCTTTCGTCACCAGGCGACGAACGAAAACCCGTTGTTTAATCAAATCTTTAAATCTGGTACCTCATTTCTAAAGAACTTTTCAATCATACATTTCCACAGACATGACACATGCTGTTCAAATGGATTTGCTTCGAATCGTACAAGTGACTACTTAACCCATGGCGTGACCAATGAAGCGTTCGAAATGGAGGAGTCAGGTAGGCTCCATTTTTGTTTTTCTTCCCCAAACACTTCAATGTATTTTTCTCCTCAAAACGCTTGAAGATACACGTCCAACAGTGTACCTCTGCCGATGTTTTGGGGAAAGATTTTTACATTTCGACAACGATACGGCCCATATTTATAAACGTAGACTCGTTCATGCCAAGAAACAAAGAGAGCACAGTTTGATTCATATAAATATATAGCTCTTTCACCAGATTTTATATTATCTTTCGACCGTTGTTTTGATCGATGTTTTTAATTTCGTAAAGAAAATAGCAGGAGGATTTGAGTTCACATTTAACTCGCCAGAAATTAACATCTACACCGGTCATGTTCAAAGTCGTCGTCAGAAAGTGGTAGTGTAATATTTTAAAACTGGCTTGGTTAGACAATATGTGTGTGCGTGTTATTGTGCTTGTTTAATTCGGTTAAATTACGTGTGTGTGTGTGTGTGTGTGATTTGGATTTTCAACGTAGCTATAAAATTGTTTCAGTCATATTGCTATGATGTTTTAGTGTGGCAGTTTACTGAAGTGCATCGTGCCGCAGACATGTAGCATCATGTCCCACCCAGTCACATTATCCTGACACCAGGCCGACCAGTCCTAACACTAACCTCTTAATGCTAAGCGCCTAGCGAGGTAGCTGTAAGCACCATTTTTATAAGTCTTTGGTATGACTCGGCCGAGGTTCGAACCTGCGACCTCTGGCGAAATTACACATGTTTAGCGCGTTAATGACTTGATTTCTTTATATAGAGAGCGTATCAAACTATACTCGCCATACCTGTCTGGATTTTATTATTATTATTTTTTTTTTTTGGCGGAGTATTTGTGGCAAATCTATGCTTATTTTCTTGCGGGATAGGAAACCAAAATTTATATCAAACCAGCATCTACCTGTTTTCTTTTTCTTCCTTCTTATCGTCTTTTTTTATTTATTTTTTCTTTCTTTCGAGTTTCATTAATAGTGATACGTTTTGCCAAAAAATATGCAAAGCGGACAGGACGGATATTACTGTATTCATAGTTATGGACGGATGGTACAAATGATTGAGCATAATTGCGCGCACCAAGCTACTTTACGTGTTTGGATGATGATTTTACTTCAAAGTTTTTCTAATCGTCGACTAAAATAGTATTAGAAATTCTTGGCATTTCCTGATCTCCAGGTAATAGTGGGCCACGTTTGAGAAACATACTCTTTTTCCGGCCACATTTGGCACAAATACTTTTCATCGTAAGTCGGTTATTTTTTGTAGTTTCCATAGTTTCATTTGTATTTTCCTTTTTACTTCAGCACTTCAGACAATACGTGAACATTTTTATATTTGATTGTTAGATTTAATTGCAATTCTATCATTTTCCAAGCTTGGTTTAGGTGTGAATTGTAATATAAATTTCAAAAAATCTTGCGTTCCGGATGCATGCATCCAGGATATTTGATAAACATAACGCAATAATATCCACAAGCTGCAGTTCCTACTGACTGAAGTTGATTAGACGAATAATTGACTTTATTGTACTTTTGGGACGCTAGCACGTACTGTTTGATAATATCACTCGGTGGTAGCCCAAACGAATCAAAATAATTGTTTTTATAAAGAGCTACCTAATGCGTGCCAGATCCATCGTTAAAACTTTGGATATTTTATTACACAACTTCTCCCTCCAGGTTGAATCCCGAGCTCATATTTAGAAAATACTCCTTAAAATCCGCTGACATCCTTCAGTTTGTCTCAAAGTTGCTCAACGGATGGATCGCAGAGCGATCTACCTCCTGGTACCGGGTAGCATTAATCCTCTCCCACGTCCTATTCCCAGCAGATTGGGAAGTAGATTTCCCACTATTCCTGCTAGCAACGGACCTATGAATCCACCTTACTGCTTTCCGATTCGTCTTTTGTTTTAGTTGTTTTACGTTTCTTTGTTCTTTTACATTTCCGAACGCTTCGTGTTTTAGGCTTTTTTTTATTTATAATCGTTAGACAAAAGTGAAATGCTACGCTAACTGTTTGATACCGTCACCCGACACAGCTTTTTTCGTAGCATCTGATATGGCGCCCGAGGCAGCAGCTATCCCCAACGTACCCAGTACTGGCAGTAATTTGGGTAGAAACGTTTTTGCAATAGTTGCCAATGCAGATCCCAGAAAACGGCCACGGATTGCTTGCGATCTAAACATTGCGGTAACTTGCGCTGCTGATAAATTTAAAATAAAAGGTTTTTGCAGTCTTATTTTATTGATTTGCAGCTGTGTCAGCATTAGTTTTGCTGGCAATGGGTCGCTCTTCGATCTTGCGCATGGGGTTCCGAAATCTATCTTTAGCGAAACAGACTGCCCTTTAATAATAGCTTGTGCTAGTTTTTTATTGTCCCGGCGATAAATTCACTTCGTGTATAATGTACTTCATTCTATATTTATTTTCCTTCTGCTGGATAAAATTCATAATGCAGTAATTCCACTGCTTGTTAGAGGATCAATATATTCCGCCCGCTTTTCTGATAAAATTGTCACCCAAGTGTAAAGGACCTAATACTGGTAGTCGTTTTTGATCAGGAAATCAATACATTCCCACCGCTTGCTTGTTTGATAAACTTTTAAACCAAGCACTTCACTTTTGGCATTTATAATTGGACGGTCATCCTGCCTTTGGTAGAATCTATATTTAAAATATGTCAGATACAATTAGCGCGTAAGCATAATATTCATTATCTGGAGCAGCTGGAGCCTGTCCGAGTGTCCACGTGACTCCAATGTCTGACGTCGATCCGATAGCTCGTTCGCTATGCTTACTGACATCAAAATGAAATATTGGATAAAGCGTTCTAAATTCTTCGATTGAAATTTGAGATCTACTGTCAGCATCCTGATATCTTTGCATAGCTTCCATAAGATACATATAAGCTCGAGATACGTATCTGTCAGCTAGCGCTGCATCATTAGCTGCAAAGTTACATTCGATCGCTCGTTCTGGATACTGCTTAGAATTTTTTCTGAAAAATATTCGTCTGACATCATGACTATTAAAAACATAATTGCTTTGAAGCTGACTTCCGCGTCTATTCTGTCTTTGGAACACAATAAATACATGCCTTGGTAACTGTTCACTCGGTGCAGTTGTTATTCTCCATGTGTTATGGATTGAATTTGGAATTGCAGTTTGATAAACTTTATTCTGCATAAAATGTATGTTTTTGTAAATGCTGTAAGCATGGTCTCAAGCTATATTGATTTATCGATCGACGGAACGACATATGGCATCCACAACTCTAGTCGTAAAATTACAAACTGAAAATTATTGACAGCATCAAAAGGTAGAGTACCAGCAGCAGCAGCAGCAGTTCTCATCAGACAATCGCTTTGATCAGCTCGGTCAAGTATAAGTGTATATTTTATCCCACGAAATACCTTATTGTGGTCTCTGCAAAATCTGAATATTGTGCTAAGCGAAAGCGTCATAGTTATTTGATGTGAATTATCTGTAAACGCTCTTCTTTTAGCATAACCTTCGTTGTATATTATATTTTGAACATTTGTACTATTTATTATATGATTTGCTACTGCTAACATTGCAGTTCTATCGGCATCAGCAGTTGGTGGAGTAATTTCAAGAAAATTACAAGCTTCTCTCACCGAAGTCCTTGTTTCATCTGCATTTGCGGCTGCGGCTGATGCATCAGTTCCAAAATTAACAGCGTTTGCGATAAGAAAACCTCTTACTATATTTACTCTCTCATCAGCATCAGTTCCAGCAGCAAGTACATTAAAACTAACAAACACTCTTGAAACTGCATTTCCATCTTTAGTATATTAAAACCACATCATATTTGTTGCAACAGATCTCGAGTAATCATCGCTAAACGAAACCACGTTAAGAATAGTATTTGCAATTGATAGGTGCATGGAAATATCTTCTACTGTTTGATTAGCTTGTTGATATCTGGCGCTTCTAAATAAACTGCATCGGTTATTAACAAGTGTCACTTGTGTACCAGTAGGTACTACTGCACCAGATACTATTCTCATACTACCTCATACTTCCAAGTTGGGCTTTATGTGGTAGCAGAAACACGTCCTCGTCTTTTGCATTTAAAGTTCGAATCCCTGTTTTGTTAAATTCATTTGAATTTTCATCGAGATACTCAATGTATTCAAATTATGTTGTCGAGTCGTCTGTTTGTATTTCCTCGGTCAGGTCAATGTAATGTATGACAGACATTCTTTATCTGTTATTTTTAGACAAAAATTAGAACGCCGCAATATCTGGTCGAATGGGTCTAGTTTTAGTTACCAATTTTTCTAATAATCTATTCGCCTGGTGGAGATAGCAGTTCTTTTGTCGTTTTTATCGGCGCCTTAGTAGTTTCTGATGTTGGTGATATTTCCGAAATTGCTTGTTTTATATCCCTGTCGCTTATTGGCTGTCTGTCCTTAATATTATCAGCAATCTTCTGTCCAACGGCTGAACCTGCTGCAGAAGACGCTCCTGTGGCCAAAGCTTTAGATGCGTCTAACGCGATAGGCGCAATTTTCGTTTGCAATTCCAGGTACATTTTCAATTATATTTGAGAATATATTTCCAAAGAAACCTCCTACGAAATTTATGTGATAAATTTTTCGTTGTTTCATTTTGTTATACGAAACTGTCTGATACAATTGACTGTGATCAGCATAGCTGACCAAGCAGAGCTCACTGTGATTAGCTGACCGACCTCAAGAGCAGATAATATGTTACAATTTCGTCATTGAGATTTAGCTGCCGGCTGGATTGATCAGTCAGTGTCATCGTGATAGAAGAAATTTGATTTTCAGCACTAATAGGATTGCAGATTATTTGTCTTGGATTTACTTGCATTAATGAACCTGGTGGTACGTTAGGAGAAAAGCTGTAGATAGTTTGACCTTTACTACCACGTGTTGTATACGACCCGCTGGCAATAAACAGTTTATTAAAATCGAATTTACTTCCGTTATATCAACGGGTAACTCGCCATCGTATGAAATTGGAGCACGTTGCGATTCAGAACCGTATTGTTTCGAGAAAACCCTAATAACGGACCGATGCTATTTGTGGTATAAAGTCAGCAATAAAACCGTTTTCCAAGTAATTCTGGCACGCAGTGTATTATAGTTTGGAATGAGCTCAAAATTACCTGATGCGGATTCAAGTAAAGTTGTAATTAATAACTTTATTGCTTTATTAAAATATTTAAAGTTATAAGCGCTTTGTGGTATCTTGACCGAAATCCGCGACCGGCCAGCTGGCTGAATTGATTGAAATGTGAAATCGTCGTTCAAATTGGTTCTTATATCTGCCATAGCGTGCCATGCAGCAGCTGAAACTAAACCTATTTCGTTTTGTTTATTGCTGTCAAGTTCGATTGGTGGATTATAAATAACAGAACAATTTGCACTGTCCACCGTAGTCTGTGATGAATCAAGTAGTAATGTAGTTGATAACATTCTTATTTTATTTGATAGATAATAATGAACTTACAGCAGTTTGTGGTTTGCGGTTAGCGAATCAGATCAGGGCGAATTAATTCGTTGTCATAAGATCGTTGTGCAAAATATAACATTCGTCGGATGTTAAATAACCGTTTAATCTGAGATTATCTAAAATTTCAACAATTTCGTTGTTGATTTCTGTGCTCGTATTTCCGGCTTCCTTTGTAGCGTCAGTCAGTTATTTCAGCGGTCGAGTTATAGATTTTAATTTCACAACCTAATCTTACAGAATTATACTTTTTTGCTAATATAAGTAATTTAGAAATCCCATTATATTTTCTGTAGAATTTTTTATATTGTCCAAAATGGTAATATATGCTTCAGCGATAATACTTTTTCGGTATTTTTTTGACAAGATTATTCGCTTCCAAAAAATCTTTAGAATCATAGACATTATTACGGTATTCAGATTCATTCAAAATTTTTATATCATTTAAAATAGCTCGATATATCTATCAATTTCGGCAGTTTTTTTATATTAACTAATGCTATAAGTTTTTCTGATTCAAATACACTACTTTCCAGATCTTTAATTTCGTCATCTGTAAAATCTGTACTAATTATTTTTGTTGCTTTTTCAATATCGTCTAATTGAATTTGTTTTTTTCTAATGGTAAGTTCCTCCTGTTTTCATCGTTCCTTATCTCGTTTCGTTTTTGATCTTTCTTCTTCTATTCGATCCACCCTTCCAATTTCTCGTAAAATCTCTGCCTGTTCTGTAACATGATCTCCTATTCGCTCAGTAATTTGTTCTGCAACTTGTTTTTGCTCCTCTTCAAGAATACCTCGCAATCCTTTCTCTGATACTTTTTTAAGATCTTCCGGTGATACTGCAGAAATATCTGGCTGTTTACCAAATACTGCTTCGGTCTCTGGCCTAAAAAGTTTGACAGGTTCTTCTGCCGTCTGCTGTAGACCTCAACGTTCCTGCTCAGCCTTCTTTTTAAACGCTGCTCTGGTTGCAACCAATTTCTTTAGGACCTCTATCAGTTTTGCATCCACGTTTTCGTTTTATTTATTTCGTTGGACTAATTTTCGATTGTGGCCGTAAGACCAGCTTACTGATAAAATAATTTTTACAGTCCTAAAATCTGTCTATTCCGCTTCTGAACATACGATTTTCATCTCTTGCTAGCTTATCAAATAACAAGAAACTGTGCCCACCACCACTAGAAGCGTTATGATAAAGTTCGGCAAATTTGTCCTTTAATAAACCCCCGCACTGCTCTCGTGCTATGTTTTGTACTTCAATATTGTCTAGTCCAGCAAAGATGATAAAACATCCTGTAATTCGCATGATGAATCAATCAATGATATAAAATCCCTGGGCAAGGTAGATTGCGTTACATTTTCTATGCGCGAGATGGAAAAATAAGATTTAATCTTGTTCATTTCTCCATTGCTTAGCGGACTGTCATCAAAGACAATTATTTTATGTTCGTCAGAATCTAGATCGGCGACGGGAATTAGATCTTCGGGTTGTTTTATGATAAATATATCGTCGCCTATGCCAAGTTTATTGTTCAGCTTTTCGTTTTATTCGCTGAGCACTTCGTACTTATCTAGATGTGGATTTATCGTGTATATATAAACTCGATCGTAGCTGAAGAGGTCGTTAAGTAACAGATTCATCAGAAGATTAGTTTTACCCGATCCAGTTCGTCCTACTATCAGGTAATGACAGTCTAGTAGGTCGTGGTTATGCTGATGTTTGGTTAATCGCTCCGTGTCAAAGTTGATTATGCTCATTCTATGTCAGATATTCACAAAATTTTATCTCACAGTCAAGGTTAAATTTTATCTCACAGTCAAGGTTAAATTTTATCTCAGTCAAGGTTAAATTTTATCAGGCGGTCAAAGTTAAATTTTATCTTGCAGCAAGAAATAAGAATGAGCTATTACACAAAATTTGGTACGTTAATTGACAGCTGAACGGGAAAAGAAAGTACTACCACTACGGTTGTTCTAGATTTAACAAATGATTAAAAAAAATATGGGGATACAATGGCAGGCAGCTTAAGTATGTCAGGTCAGCGAGTGCTAGACCTTGAATCAACATACCCACCAATCAGCCCAGATAACTCACAAGTAGTAAGCCTTGCCCAACTTAGTGTGGTCAGTAATGGTAAGTTATCTTTAACGGATGGAAAGATGACTAGAAATATCAACATCAGTAAAAAAGAAAAAGGTTGTAAATCTTGAAACTTAATACCCACCCTCTAACATACATAATTCACAGGCGGTAAGCTATGCACAACTTAGCTATGTAGATAATTCTAAGTTGTCATTATCGGATGGGACGATGGATGGAAATCTAGACATGGGATCGAATAGGATAACAACTATAGCAATTCCATCTGCGGCATTAGATTTAACAAATAAAAATTACGTCGATGATATGATAGCAACGAATATTGTATCCCTAGTAGCAAAATCCGATGTTATTATGACAAGCATGTTAAGCATGGGCTCGAATAAAATAGCGACAACTTATAATCCATTCGCCGGATTTTATCTTACAAGCACATTGTACGTGGACGCTGAGATAAGTGCAGCATCAACGAGTGCAATTACTTCTGCAGATGGCAATTATCTTAAAAAACCGGTGGTACGGTAACAGGTGCGGTCGATACGTCGATAATAAGATAACTTCTACGCATGTGCCTGTTTCTACATCCCATCTCACCAATAAACAATACGTGGATAGTGTTACCAAATCGATTGCAGTTGGTGGTATTACAAAACGAGCTAACAATAGTGTTTGGTTACATTTCCTTATCTCGCAGATGATATAAATAATCGTTGGGGTTTTGTTGCAACAGCGTCAAGGTATTATCAGGAAAATAAGCAAAATCATGCGTTTATGTTTAACAGCCCTATACCTGGCGAAAAGTAGACCGCAAACAGAGAAACAAGTGATTTTTGGATCAAAATACAGTGTCCAGAGGCTGTAGCAATATGGAAATTTCGACTACGAGGTCTAGGAGATGATCTTTCTTTAGTACTTAGTAATTGCTTATTAGAAGGATCAAATGATAATGCATTATGGACTAAGCTGTATAGTAAAGTTACTGATATTAGTTCTTATCCTAAGCAATTTACACTTGATCCTGCAGCAACTACAAACAAGTACTCGTATTTCCGGCTTTATATTTTTAGAGCTTCAGATTATTACCCAGGTTTGACGATGTTTCAGATATATACACTTGACGATTCAATGTGTTCGTAATATATAATGTATATTGATCGTCCATCGATCAGAGTCGCAAAAGAGTTTTACAGCGCTATACTAAACCCTAAAATGGAGATTGAGATAGCTGATGTTGATTAGCTAGACCCGGAAAGTGCCGAGGAAGCAAGAGCAAGAAATATAATTGCTCGAATGAAAAAATTAACTTTACGTTCCTCCGGTTTAACCGAGAACAGCGATAACTTTGCTGGAGTTACTGGAATGAGAGGCCGTCAACTGAAATACGTTATCAGAGACTTTGCAATAATTAGCAAATACTGTCCTATAAGTGACTGCGAGATGAGGCGGCTAAAGGTTGAAAAATATTTGATAAATACACTGCTTGAGCTAAATAAAGGAAATGTTTTGACGCTCGATAAATCTAACCTTGTAAAAGCAAAATTTCATGGTGGTAAGAAACCGAAGCAAGAACTACTAAATAAGATTCACGACGAGCTTGACAAACTAGCTGAAACAAGGAAACACAGGTTTCTTAAAAATCGTAAGCTCAAGGACACATTTGCTAAACGTCTAGTATTTCGTGAACTCGGTAAGGACTATTATGATAAAAAGACGCTGTTAGAAATAGTAGATAATAGTGCTGACACTAACCTGCTAATAGCAGCATATCTAGTTTTGATAGAATCTCTCACCGGCGATATAAAAAGTATAACGTAAATCACATTAATACTGCACTTAACGCAGTATCAGAAATTGAGAATAGGAGTTATATGCTGATGTCGAACGAGATATATTATATCAAGATCTTGACAAAATTACAACTGAAAAAAATATTATTGACGAAGATTATGAAATACAAAATAGTTCTAAACAATTGCTTTGAAAAACTATATAAAAGAAGCTGGAAAGTTACTGATAGAAGTAAAATACAAAAAAAATATCAAAGAGCTGATTGTTGGATACATAAATCTACCCGCTATAGATATAAGGGAAGCTGATATTCTCGGTCTTTTAAGTTTTGCAACAGCTTATGCAATTCTCAGGCAGCACGTAGTATTTAAAACTTTTAAACTGGGTCAGTTATCTTATGTTGTTAATTATATCAACGAAACAGAAGATATTAATCGTGATAGAGTTAATGATATTATTGAAATACCAACACATTTTGACCCTCCATTTTCATTCCGTTTTACCAGATATAAGATATGATGATATCTCATCTGAAGTGTATGATAAGTACAGCGAGTTTTTTGCCGATCCTGCCAATAAAACTTTTAGTGCTCTGATCGATAAAATTTCAGTTGAAAATACTTTTACTATGGCGATTGAAATAATTACAGAAACAGTTTCATACTGACGAAAAAAGAAATAATAGACTTCATTCATATTTCATCAAGTCTGTCAGACAATAGAAGAGACGAGCTAATCAAATACTATAAATATTACCATAAAAAACTTTACTGTGTCAGACAAGCTAGAAAATTTTATTGTAAAATAATAAGCGCGCTGAATTATATTCTTAAGATACTAGCAACAACTGGAAATATTTCAGTGGGGAGAACATTAAATCCAGTACTCGGTATAGTGCCGAGGATAGGTATTGTTTTATCGGCGGTTAATAAAAAGATCGGGCCAAAATACGAGAATAAAAATATGTCTTGTAAAATAACAAAAGCGACTTATAATAAAATTCTTAATCAACTTCGAACTTATCTGCGTGGTGAAAAGTTTACAATGTTAGATCTAATACAGGAACTGCGAGTCAAAGACGATTTACCATTAGATATGATATCGAACAGAGTTGCGAAATACGAGAAACGATACTCAGTAAAATTTTGTGAAATTGCTAATGATTTCATTTAAAAAATAAGGATAGTAAAAATTTTGTGTGAAAATAAGGATAGTAAAATTTTGTGTGAAATATGAAAAATAATGTAAGATATTACAGTGGAATATACCACGTTAAAGATGAAGATAATTCTTTTCGGAGTTAAGCATATGACGATTATGCTTGACAATGAAAAGTACAGCACGTATTTTAAAAAAAAAAGAAATACAATAAAGCTGTCTCTGGTTCGCACAGAAAATTCAGATTAATTTAGTAAGCTTACCTGGGTCACAGACTCACTTTCTAATGCTGCTGATAATCTTTATACTTCAATATCACAAGACAAATACACAAAGATCACCGTGGATGATGAATTGAAAATGTGTTATGTCGATAAATCCATATTCTCACATGGAAATATTATCAAAATGCTAGAACCTGGCTCTCTCATTAGTGGTAAGGTTAATCTATACTTGTTTCATCATGATGATGAAAGCTATATAATAGCAAAAGCTGAAACTTTAAAAATATCTCGACAGGTGGCTGTGTAAAAAAAAGAGTCAAGACCCTCCATTGTGAATCAGACGCTTGCGAATGGTGTAAAATATATGCGAGTGACCATCCTATACAATTATTAATCATTTTTTTTTTTTTTTTTTTTAAATCACTGTGCGCTATTAATAGCGCACAGGCATCTAACAGACCTATAAATCCCAGAGAGTTATTAACAGCGGACTGGAATTTTGTGTGAAGTTAGGTATAATAATATTGTGTGAAAATATAGATATAAATCGCCAGAGATTTCAAGTAAAACCCACAGTAGTAGAGTATAATGAGCGTTTCTAAGCCAAACCCTATTTTGTATGATGACTATGATGATTCAGTGGTAGGTCCTAGAGCTAGGTAATCAATAATGAAATAGATTTTGTTGCCTCAACAAAGTTGTTTTCGTATTTGTTTAGACTAACGGGGGGGGGGGTCTGGGAGAGGCTAATCTTGCTTTCGTCCTAATACAAAATAGGGTTTTGGCAGAGAAACTTCATTAGAGTCTACTACTTCTGTTTAGATAATGGTTTGAGTTGTATGAGTAGTTATATATGTTTATATTGCTTGGATCATTTCTTAACTGATTTAGATAATTAACAAAAACAATATTTGGCACTGCAGTTTCAGCCTTGTAATAACAAAAGCACACCAGATTAACCAGTTAATAAAATGGTTTATATTGAACTAACTGAGTAAGGAAACAAATATTTTGTTTTCTTTTATTCAGGTACTGAAGTTCAGATTGCCATAAGGGATTCGTCGGACCAGAGAACGGTGAAAGAAACCTTGGAAGAAACAAAGAAATGGCCAACCTCTTTTTCTACACAGCTCCGTATGTTATCGTGGAGGACATTTAAAGTGTCTCGAGGGCGAATTCTACATCTTTATCAATTACTTCAATCAATGATACTGGCTGTTACTCTTGGATTGGTATTCTTTCAAACACCTCATACAATTGGATCCATTCGAGATAGAATGGGATTGGTAATTATACTGTTTGTTTTATACATTACCACACCAGGCCGACCATACCGCAATTACGTTCTGCACCAACGCAAATGAGAAGGGCTTGCACCATGATCTGCCGGCTGACTACAGGCCTGGGTCTGCGCTCTTCACCTAACATCACAAATACAATGAACATTGTTTAGGTTGAACTGCTAGCCCATTCTGCTTTGTGCTCATTGCGTGCAGCCTTTTACACGAGAAAGCAGTACATAGTAAATTATATTAACCAAAGCCGTCTCTAGGTTCTCAATTGATCGCCAGGACACATAGTATAGTTTATGGTAATCATTTCAAGATGGGCATATTATCATTTAACTGTGCACTATGATTTCTTTCAAGAAAGTTATTGCCGTTGATTGCATGCAGCAGAGTGCATGTTTGACAGAATCTTTCAAACAAAACCAGCTTCACATTTATCCACGGATCACCAAGAAACTTGGTTAATGCTTTGGTTATTATCTAAAGATGAACATACTGACATCTCACTTTGATGCAACGTTTTGTGGTAAATTATTTTCATTTGAGAACGTAACTAGTATTAGTTTTTGATGGAACACTGTGAAACTTCGATCCGAATATAGTTACCGCATATATACGCATATGGACAAACCGCTGTGTTCCTGCGATTTCAATTTGTTTAGAATAATTATGTCTTTTGTCTTGCAACTTAATATAGTGTATCGTATGATTTTGTTAACGCAGTTAGACTCACAGATTTTAGTGGGTCGCAATTAAAGCTAAGTAACGGATATGAGCATTATCTTGTGATGATTCCATCCAATAATTACTGTCCTCCTGCGTTGATACAGTTATTGCTCGTTTTGTCATACAACCTTGCGTGACGTATGACACATACTTGACTTGTGAACACATCTAGTCTCAAAAATTTAAATAGAGTGCGCATGAAACTGTACATTTCCGGTCATCATCTGAAAATATACATACAGGCAAATTACTCTCCTCCAACAATGTATGTTAGAACTATTGCCCATGTTGCCTTACAGGTGAAGCAAGTGTATGACAGAATCTTGTGATGGCAACCCGTCTCGCATTTTTTTTTTTTTTATGGATCGCTTTGAAATTTGGTTCATAATATGGCCATCCCCTGAAGATGCGGACCGCTCTGGTGGCCTAAGTGGTTAGAGAGTCCACCTCGGTTTCAGGAGGTCGCGGATTCAAACCCCAGCCGAGTCATATCAAAGGCTTATAAAAATGGTACTACAATTTGCCTGGCTAGACAGCATTAAGAGATTAGTGTTAGGAGTGGTAGGCCTGTTGATAAAATAAATGGGTGGAACATGATGCTACATGTCTGCGGCATGATGCCTCAGTGCTAGACATCATTATAAACTGCCACACTGCAGACATGGTAGCGGTGTCAATGAAAAATCGTTAAAGCTGCATTAAAAATCCAAATCACAGACACACAGACTCTCTCTCTCTCTCTCTCTCTCTCTCTCTCTCTCTCTCTCTCTCTCTCTCTCTCTCTCTCTCTGAAGATGCGCACATCGACAAACCATAGTGCTCCTTTCATTTTCTTAGAATTTTGGCTCTTTAGACCAGAAGCCTGGAGTAGTATATGACTGAGTTCACTCAATGCAAGCAGTTCCAGATTTCAGTGGGTCATGTCAATGCAACCAGTTCCAAATTTTTCGTTGGTTTTGTCAATGCAACAAGTTCAATAGTTTTCGTTGGTCTTGTCAATGCAACCAGTTCCACAATTTTCAGATGGTCTTGTCAATGCAACCAGTTCCACAGTTTTCATCGGGACTTCTCAATGCAACCAGTTCCACAGTTTTTATTTGTCTTGTCAATGCAACCATTTCCTAAATTTTCAATAGGTTATGTCAATGCAACCAGTTCCGCAGTTTTCAGCGGGTCTTGCCAATACAACCAGTTCTATAGTTTTCATCAGGACTTCTCAGTGCAACCAGTTCCATAGTTTTCATTGGTCATGTCAATGCAACCAGTTCCACCATTTTCAGCAGGTTATTTCAATGCAACCAGTTCAGTCCACAAGTTTTCAGCGGGTCTTGTCAATGCAACCAGTTCCACAGATTTCAGTGGACCTTTGTCAATGTTATGGTGATCCTCTGGAAATGTGCTTATCAACAAATCTCTATGATTTTTAAATTTTTGCCATTTTTGTCCAGCGTCCGAATGCAGTGTAAGACTGAGTCATTTGAACGCACCTTGTCTTACGGATCTTTTATGGATCGCTACGAAACCTGCTGCTTATTACGATCGTCATATTAAAATGCGCATATTAATTTTTTTTTTTGCCTCCGCGATTGGTTTTAGATTGTTTACCCTTTCCGATCTAGAGTAGGACGCAAAATATGACAAAATTAATGCAACTGCCGGCGAAGTTTTCAGCTAGTTGATGTGAAATTGTGAAATTCGATACATATTATGGTCCTTAGAAGAGAATATTCGTGCTGACCAATCATGATGTTAGTACTAATTTCAGCTTACTTATTCACATTCTAGCAGAATCATCTCGATTGTTGTGGTAGGGATACCTTTATTTTAGCAAATCGCTCATTATTCCCCTAATTTTAATTTTAATATTTTATTTCAGCTATATGTCTGCGTGACGTATTGGACTTTTGCCCCAGCTATGGATGCTATAACGTCGTGTAAGTGAGCATCTACTGAGCTAAGGTTGTAAACAGAAACGAGGCTTCAAAACTTTAATATGTAAACTGATATTACTTTTCCATCGGATCCAAACGTCGGTGGACGATAATAATATACCAGTCTTATGTAGAATTCTCAAGGTCATTAATTTCCTAATTGTTTCAATTGTTTCAATTAAACTCAGATTGTCGGAAGAGAGAAATTTATCATTCCCAACGCAACGTTATTCTTTCATTTATTTTAAGAGAAAAAGAGCTCTTTCAACTTTATAGTTATAACAGAAGCTAAAGTGGCTATATGGATACCAACTGTCGACATCACTCCGAATGAACCAGTTTCGATTTAACACTGGACTGCATTATATATATATATATATATATATATATATATATATATATATATATATATATATATATATATATATATATATATAT
>JAECUM010009794.1:0-59794 GCA_016617855.1 Megalonaias nervosa | reverse complement strand
ATGTCACCCACATTTCTTTACCTCTGGCGATATGAAAATCCACTGCTGTACTTCTGAAATGACTTCCGTGTTTTGTTTTAAAGAGTTTGCCAGTGTCACTGATTCTAATGATAAATAATCCAATGATAAAATGAAGTACAACAAATTAATAGTCATAACATCTGATAAAGGAAATTCCAATTCTCTTTACAGTTTTTATCTTTTGTTGTTAATAGAATGGTAAATTAATCAGCTAGCGTGTGATAATATAGTGTGAATTCACTATTCTCAGTCAGATGCATTACATGATTGTATTACATTATTGTAACTTTCTTTGATACCTCCAAATCCAGTTTCCCTCTCCTCCCTCCACCCCCCCCCCCAGCAACCTCTTTCTGTTTATGTCAGGGGTCAGCAACCTATGGCATGCGTACTGCAAGGTGGCTTGTCAAGAGGTTTTGTGTGGCACATAAAGGGAGCCAAAAATTTCAATTTTACTGAGTTACTCTCGTACTGGTGACACGTGCTTGTTCATTTTACGCTATGCAAAATAGGTTGCCAAACCCTGGTTTATGTAGTATATAGAACAAAGGCAAACTACTCTTAAATGTTAACTCCCCTTTCTGCCAGCTATGTGGCTACCATTATACCTGGTTTAAGCCAGTTTTTACTTTTGCTACCATGTGCTAGATGTTCTCCAGACAATCCAGTTAAATTCTATAAACTAATTTTAAATCATCCACAGTTCTTTTTTAGTAGTAGATTAAGTCAGAATGTTTTACATGCAATATGCAACATTTTTGGTGAATTCGGGTGAAATTGTTAATATTTTTGCAATTATGGTTCTGTTCATTGTTGCATGATTTTTGGGCACTGTGTTTATCAATGGTTACACTTCTAAGTCATTTCAGTAGTATTATATATTTGTTGTATGCCCCTGTTCCTCTTCTTCATTACAGAGCAAGTGCAGGAAGTGTAAATGATTTAAGGTTGAAGGGTATAGACACAAGATGTTGTTGTTGTTGTTGTTGTTGTGGGGCTTAACGCCATTTTTCAGCACATGATAGGCTATACATGGCGGCCAGTATTAATGGTGGAGGAAGAAACTTGGAAATCCCCAGAAAGAACCACTGACCCACGAGAAGCTACTGGCAAGCTTTCTCACAGCACAAGATGTCTCCATGCATATAATTGCTGATTGGCACATACCTGTAATCTGTATGTAATTTGGTGCGAAAATACTTGGTCCAACATTTGTTATCCAATCCCCTCCACAGTTATCTTCCTACCTTCATAAATGGACTCCTAGATGATCTGATGAAGGGGATGTTTTTACATGGAAAAATCCAATTTTTGAAAAGGGTAGTATAGATAGTCTGAAAACCAGTCAGACATGGCTCCTACTCCAGAACATTTCTTGCTACATAGTCCAATGGCAATTGAGATCTGCAAAAGAGATGTGACCTGTACATGATCAGGCTTGACATGTACTGCCATATACCAATTCATATAGCCTCTTTCTACAGCATTGGCCCTTCAATAAGGGTTCAGAACATCTGCTGCAGAGACTTTGTTTTTGGTTCATGACATGAACAACTGTACTTATCTCTCTCTGTGGAGGATAATCAATGTAATTAAGTCAGACCTTTATCCCTTCTAAACACTTTAGTCCATCTAGGTACAGAACCCTTAACACTTGGCATCTTACTCCCAAACATATCGAAAGAATCATTCATGCATTGGAGATGGTATTTAATCAAGATGTTGATGTTGACCTTTAATAACATGTTAGACCAAGCCATATCACAGTTCAGGACATTCTTCAAAGAGAAGATGACTTTCATGGACGGCACACTAAAAAACCATTCAGTAAGTATTTGTTTGGGTTCATGACAAGAACAACCTTACTACCATCATTTGCAGTTCAAGATGGATAATCAATGTCGAGAATTAAAGCCCCAACCCATTTAAGTATGGAACTCTTAACACATATTAACATGGCGTCTTTCTCTCAAACACATTAAAAGTATAACTTGTGCACCAGGGAAAGTATAAGACAAGACATTGTTTAGGCAAAGAAGTGTCTCACAACTCCTTGGCCAACATAATGCGGGCTGGGTTGTCCTATTACAATGCCAGTGTACTACTGCAATTGCAGTGGTCAGTGGCACATGGATTCTTCAAGAGAAAGCTATTCATATCAACCTCTTGGAAATGAGGGCCATTCTTATTGCCTTCAAAGTGCAGATGGAATATATCCATAAAAAACAGTCGTGATAATGTCAGACAATTAATTTGTGTTGACAGACCTATGCAAGGGGCTGAACATTCACCAGACTATTGCCTCACAGTTGCGGAATACCTTCATGGGTACTCCCAATATCAGGTAATTTTCATGACTGACACATTCCTGTCTGGTTCATTGTATTGGCCAACTCATTATCAAGGGAGGTCAGGTGGTTGATACAGAGTCATCTCTCCAAGAATCTTCCATTGGGTCCCTGCCCTTTGAGGCCATCCGGTGCTTGACATTTTTCTTCAATTTTTTCATGACCCCAGAGATATTGGCTGTAAATGCTGTTTAATGAGTTGGAAGTTAATAAGGGCATACACCTTCCCTGCATCAGTTTTGATTGTGAATACAGTTTATAAATGAGGGGCACAGAATGCAATAGTTCTGATTGCCTAACAAAGATGAAACACACTGAATCAGCAATTGTTTCAGTTAGTGACAGATGCACCCAGATGAGTTATAGCAACCTCCACTCTCCATCCATATCCAAGAAAATTTCTCTTTCACTCTTGGCTCCTTTTAGGGATGTACTTATTGAAAAGGAGTTTGGAGCTTCATTTCTAGAGAGGATCACAACTACTGAAGGTCCTTAACTTTGAGGACATACAAGGCAAAATTTTGTGTTGTCAGTGACTAGTGTCACATCACTGAAATCACAGAACTCTCACCAACCATTCACTAATGGCGAACTTCTTTCTCTTTCTCAATTAAGACAAAAGGTTCACCCTATCACAATCAAGGAATACGGTACCTTAATCTCAGACACATTCAGAATTCATGGGAGAGATGATTTTGGGGCTTGGCATGGCCAGACTCTTCCAAGTTTGAGCCATTGTCTTCCCATTACCCACCACCACCACAGTGATGCAGCTATCATAAAGGACATGCAATTTATGATAATGCTGACTTCAGCATGCAAAGGGAGTGAGGTACACACAATATCTGTAGATCTGAACTACATACAATATCGATAGATCTGAACTACATGCAGTTCCATTCTGATGGTTCAATCATTCTAATGACATGACCCGGTTCCTTCCAAAGAACCACTTGCTGTCACTAGTCAACCAGCAATAAGTATTTGTTCCCTCTCCCTGGTCAATATGTTAAGAGAAGCAAAGATGCAGGACCCTGTACAAACCCTCAGATGTTACATTGTGCTAAACTAACACTAGGAGAAGTTTATCCTTTTAGTAGTGCAATCGTGCTCCTACTGGGTGACATAGGTAGAGGTAAGATGTTAAGTTCTTCCTCCTTCTAGTACCTATTCTCCTAATGTATTGTCCAGGTAATTGATGGAGACAGCAAATTTTTTTGTAAATTATGTTTCTCTGATAATACTTACCTAATCATATTACAGATAATCCCTCCCACCCTTCCCCACAATGCAAGTATGCTTTAAGGTGTTGCTGAAGTAAAAAAAAAAATCTGCTTTAAACCAGGTATAACATTAGCCACCCATCTGTTAGAAAGGGAAGTTAAACTATAAGAGTTGTTTCCCTTTGTCAATATAAAGTAAAGACAGAAAGAGGTTTTTCCCTCTTTCCAGGAGGGCTAGGTTTGGAGGTAGCAAAGAAAAATATCCAAATGTGATGCAATCAGGTAAGTATTATTGAAGAAACATAATTTACTAAAACACTTGCTTTTTTCATTGCTCACCAACTTTTATGAAATTCTAGGCTGCTAAAAACAATAAAGTTACCATTATTAATACAAATACCTAGACCATCCAGTTTCTGGAAACATTAGGTTAAAAATTGTCAAAGTTTTCCGTAGTGCGTAAAATTTTCGGATTAATTTTTTAAGCACAAAAAAGTAATTTCAGGTTTAAATGTAAACTAATGTATGTTTTATCCCTACTAAAAAACAGATTGAATAGATGACAATCAGACCTTGAAACCAAATTATAGCCTGAATTACTCTTACCCTTGCAGTATTTTTATCTTTCTACTGTCTGAGATTTTGATTTTACCGACTGATCACCTTTATTGTGCCACTTGTTATGTCTAGACAATTTCTAGTTGTGAGCTAGAAAGCGGAGTGTGCCACATTAATTCATTTTCAGGACATGCTTCATTATGAAACAGAAACTATTATTTCTTTCCTGTGTAGAGGTCATCAAATTTTGGTGCTGATATCAGTTCTGTTTTGACTCCAAGGGCACATGAAAGAAAAGGGGGATATCGTTCTTACCAGAAAAGATATTCAGTTGGAATAAGCATCAAACACAATTAGAACTTTTTGAACACTTATCTCCAATGACGGAATATCTACACAAACAAAACAAAACACAATACTAGTACTGCGACAAGTATTCTTTATTTGTAAAAGAAAAGACCAAAATATTATCCTGTAAGAGTTCTTTATATGTAGGATATAATGCATCCTTATTGTTGACCAGCATCCAAGTACACAGTAGTAAAACCTGTCTTGAGCAACCTCTGTTATGAGTGACCACCTGTCATTTACGTCCACAATTATAATGCATGGATTGATTTTATTATATAAACTCACTGTTGTGAGTGATCAGCGATGGAATGTGATCAACAATCATGGCATTGGCAAAATATGCATTTTGACACTGGCCACCAATTCTGAAATTGTATAGGTCATGCATGTAGCATCATATATTGTATAATTGTAAACCAGACTAATATACATGCAGATTGTTCCAACACTATGAATGACCATATCACGAGAACAGAGAAAAGCACCACTGACCTTTATTTAGTCCTATTTAGTCCTTTGTATCCATGACTGCTTAAAAACTGAAGACTGTTCTGATAAAAAACAAACGAAAGAAAGAAAGAAAAAGGAGACTGGCTACGGGATTAAACTTCGCAGACCAAGCATTTAGTTTCATTGTTTATAGGCTGTAAACCAGGCTAAAGCACATGTCAGGAACCACCATTGTAGTGCCAAAGTCAAGTAACTGGTCTTTATTTACAAACCTGTTATGAGAGACCATCTGTCTTGAGAGACCACTTTTGTTGGCAGAAGGGGCAGTCTCTCAAGACAGGTTTTAATGTATTAAAATTTAGTGAAAGTGATTATTTCTAGTTTGCACATCAATTATCTCAATGGTAAAAAAAGTAATTTATTAAAGGCAGAAAAATTAATTGGATAAAGTGATGGGAACCCACTCCATAATCCACAAAATTTGATACCGATGATAATATAATTTTTCCCAAAACTGTGAAAATATTCACAAAAATAAATAAATGGACATTATATAATATAGAACATAAGAATATTTTCTCATGACATATCTGTTTATTCTAAATCATTAACATTCATACTAATGAAACCTTTATTATACCTACTATTTGTTTTGTCATTGTCATGTAAATTAAGTTTGTACACATATTTAATATTTCTTAATTCTGTATAATTTGGAAATATTAATTTTAGAGTGTTGAAATATTTCTGTGATAATATTTCAAAGAAAAATGTGTTCTTTTCAGGTTCAGTTTGTTTCTAATTTTGAAGCTTTGGTTCTTGATGACAAGATTTTATTTATTTACATTAAATGAATAATTGTCTATTTTCAGGCCTTTGCTTTCTACAGCATGAGGACTCCTACACGTATTGCCTTTGGTAAGACTGTTTATGCCCTCCAGGTCATAAATTAGAATATCTTGGCACCATGTAGTTTGTGTAAATTTTTTACATACAGCATTTTTGTATCCAAATTTCAATAAAACCAATTTGACAATTGACTGAATATTTACTGTTTTGCGATATGATCCTTTGTAAAAAAAAAAATAAAAAAATGTTCTTGTTTTTTTTCAAGTTTTGGGAAAATTGAATTAATGATTTTTTATGATTAACAGTATAGTAGATGGTAAAGATTGTTGTGCATAGATTGTTTTCATATCTTGGAGTATTTTGCTTATTATTAATGTTTCTTAAATGATATGCAAACATGTTTTTGACATTGATGATGTGATTTTGTATGCTTGACCTTCTCACTCAGTGATTCTCAACAAATTTTGTTTCTAAATACTGTCAGTTCATTATTCAGTGCCATCCTTACCCCCATTCTCCAAGGCCTTCTTGATAAAATTGGGTGAGAAATTACAGATAGTATTACAGTACATGGGCATGTTGTATTCATAGCAGTCAATTTAACCTACCAATTTTAACTGTCACATTGCCTCAGAAAGATTGCCAAATTTTCAATGAATTTATATACAGATTTATATTTTGTACACAAAGTGGGTCAAATTGTATGTATTTAAAATAGGTTGCATGTGAAATGTTAAGTAAAATTTAACTAAGACATTAATTCAAAGGACTTGTGCTTATGGATTATCACTACGATTTACTAAGTAGTTATCAAACATTGCTTCTGAATGTTTGATTATTCAGTGTGTTCTTGAATGTTTGGTTCTGTTCTTGAGAATTTGCCATTCCAGAACTTACCCGTATTTTAGCTTTACCCTCTTATGTTTTCTGTAATTATGCCTCTTTTTTTAAGTTATGTTTCTTTAAAAAGTATATAATGTTTTTTTATTCCACAGTGCATATAATGTTTTTATCCCACACTAAATATACTGTATTTATTCCACACTAAATATACTGTATTTCGACCACACTAAATATACTGTATTTAGTCCACACTAAATATACTGTATTTAGTTCACACTAAATATGCTGTATTTATTCCACATTAAATATACTGTATTTATTCCACACTAAATATACTGTATTTTTATTCCATACCAAGTTGTACATATTTGCATCTTATGTTTGTTAGAGATGGAGTTCCTTTCAGGATTACTTAAACCTACAAAATACATCATTATGTGAATTCCCATGGCAAAAATTAAGTTCCAAATTGTAAAATCTTAAAATATTTAATTGCCAGATTTGTATTTCTAATTTAAATGAATCACCAGTAGAAATAATTGATTGCCCTTGGCAATTTATGTACAGACATAATGCTTGCTAAGATTTGAGAAATATATTAAGAAGAAAGCAAATATATCCCCATCAAACTTGAGCTATTTCATTTTTTTGTGTAGATACAGACACACGTTTTACTCAGACCTTTGCTAAATCTACATCAACTATGTGGAAGAATTTGTCCTCAATAGCAGGTGTATGGTCTTGTATTTTTCCCATATTGTAATCCAAACTCCTCATGGCACAAACAGCTCATTACACCCTACCATAATTCTCCCATGATAAACTGTGCACTTTATAATTATCCATTGCCCCATCCTTACCATGGCAATTTAAAAAAAACAACATACCGTTGCCCACATCTGTCGGTCCCATCCCATCTACATACTGTTACTCACATTTGTCGGTCCCATCCCATCAACATATTATTATGTTACCCATATCTGTCTGTCCCATCCCACCTATATACTGTTACCCACATCTGCTTGTCCCATCCCATCTACATACTGTTACCCACATCTGTCTGTCCCATCTGATCTTCATTCTGTCACCTATATTTGTCTATCCCATCCTATCCCATTCATCACACTTTGTGTTTTAGCTCAGGACTTGATGCATTGAAAATGAATTTGATATGAGGCTTTATATTAAAAGAATAAAAAAAACTAGGATATTTTCAGTTGTAATGATTTTCTGGCAGTATTTTACCAGATTATGGCCATATTTGATTTAAAGCTTTTTCCCTTTATATTGTTGCACACTTGCAGGGGCATACACATCATATGGATATATTTTCTAATAGGTTGTATAGATTTCATGATCATAATTATTTGATTAACTGTCTATTAGTAAATATAATCCATCTTAAAAGACCAGCTGTTCTGCCCAAAATATAAAACCATGCATTTAGAGTCATTCTGGTCTCTCATGACAGGTGCTCTCTCAAAGCAGAAGTCTTTCAAGACAGGTTTTACTATAATGAAATAAAATTTGAATTATGCTTTTTGATCCTTAGGAAATACTATTGAGCTGTGTCAAATTTGTAATATTTGGCCACAGAGCTAGAAATTGTATTTGTTAGACGAACTGTACATCAGACACTTCTTACCCAATTCATTTACTATTATCTAATTAAAACAAATCTTTTTTGTATGGCATGGCCCTAAAAATAACACCACAATGACTTCCATTATCATCTACACACAAAGTTAGACCAATGTAATCCATCATATGAACTGGTATGGGATAGGGAAATGCTACCCAAGGTTCAGTGTGACATCCATTATCACCTATATATGAAGTGAGACTTAAGAATCTATCACTTGCACTGGTGTGAGATTCATTATCAGCTACCACTCACTTATAAGTCAAGTTCAACTGCATACTGCACAGACCCAAATCTGCCATCACATGATGTGCCAGAAGATCTGGGTCTGTGCAGTTGGTTAGGTGTAATCAGCAAAACAAACAACATAGACCCTGATCTGCAGGCACATTATGCTACAGCAGATAAAGATATTTGTTGTTTGCAGTATGACTAGGCTTATAAGCGAGCCTGTATGGTATAGACCATTCTCAGAATGTATTCATGCATTCATGTGACCCTGGGTCAATGAATCCAAAATGAGGCTAAGCTAGGCACCAGCTTCATTTTACCTCGCAACCATGGCTGCTACAATTGATACTGGCAAGGGAAAAAATCGTGACAAATGTCTTTATAAACTGAAAATTTAAGAGAAAATTGTTTTAATAAACAGATTAACAGAATATCCCATGCATAAAAATGACAAAATTTTATATTGTTTAGACACGATTTTTCCCAATTATGTTTACTTTATCTAATGTCTACATTTACTTATTGGGTGTTAAAATTCATCCATCTACCAACACCATAAAAATAATATTAATTATAATCAATGAAGAAGTTCACATAAATAAGGGACCAATTTGTGTGTTTGGGGGCAGGGTGCTTTGAGTTTTTTAAATGTATATATATATGAATGGCTTTCAAACAGCTTTGAACAAATAATCCTGCTGTTTTGTGGGTAAATATATAACTGCCAGTCTGTTACTGAAACAAAAAAAAAATGTGTTTGTATGAGTAAAATCGTATATCCATATTGTCAGTTGACAAATGATTCAGAAAAGAAAAAATATGTCATTTAAAGGGAAAATCTCAGTCCCTCCCACCCCCAGGCACTAAAAGCAGCAAGCACCATAACAACAACCATGTTGTGCACTTCTGATACAAATTAAAATGCAAGCATACTGACATGTACCCAAAACTATTTAAAGCACACCACAAAGTCTCTACTGGTTTGGGGGATGTGGTTGGTTAAAAGGGCAGTTTGTGTCACTGTGCACATTTTGTAAATGTTTTATTCTGACCGCGTGTTTTAACCACAGTATTGATTGATCATAGCTGTACATTTAAACCATACCTAATCAGAAACAAAATTCATGCTTTAAATAGTTTCTTTTCTCTGTTGTTAACTTGTATTTTGTGTGCTGTAGAGAAAAAGGACACTCAAGATAGGACATAAATCAACTTACATTTAAGAGAATGGACATATCCATATCCCTCACTGTAATACTTGAATCCTTTTGTCATCTGTTCCTTCCCTGAACTGTTGGAGACACCCATGATGAAATTCTCAACGAATGCAAAAGAAATATCTGGCAAACAGCTCAGATCGTTACTCGATGTACAGTAGGACATCATATTTTTTCTTGATCTGCCTAGCTTAGCCTTGTTTTTGCGATACATTAACATTCATGAAGATCTCATTAAGAATGGTCTATATGTGAAGTGAGACTAAGAGTCTGTCAGTTGCACTGGTGTGAGAAGTTCAGGATATGAGAGCAGAAATGCAGTGTCATGAAAATGCATTGAAAGTTTGTTTGAGAGCAGAAAATTTGTTGTAAACAAGGATTGCTGTTTTTAAAAGGGCAGAATTTCCTTTGTAATATTAAAACATTGCAGACATGTATTAGTTTCTAGACATAATGACATCAGCAGTGTGTCAGTGTTTCTGTCAGAGATTACAATATATACTTGGCTGCATGTTGAGTCAGCTGTGTAGATCCAGATCTGTCATTGCATATTGTTCTGGAATATCTGAATCTATGTAGTTTGTTAATATTAGTCAGTGGAACAACAACATAGACCCTCATCTGCTGGCTTATTATGCAATGGCATATCAGGAACTATATTGTTTGCAGTTTTGGACTCGAGTTATATGTGGATACATAAGGTAAATAATTGTTCATTTCATATATGTAGCATTGCAGGTGTGAATAGCGAAGATAAGTATTTACAACACAAATGTACTTCAGTCAGAGGATGGGCTGTGAGCATGACATGCATATATTCTTTTGATGCAAGAAATGGGTGCAACACCTTAACAATATGCTGAATAAGTCTAAACATGGGTTAAATGGAACACGTACATATTATTTCTTGCATTGTTTAAAAATTATGGGCTTGTACTAAAACTGTACCTTGGGCTGACACTCCCATTGCCACCACTGTCATCATTACTATGTCTCATGTTTTGTCTCAGAATAGGGCAAGACAAAATATCAAACCAAATAGATATTAAATAGCCCTATTCTTAATATACATTTATATGTAGAACAAATTTTGAATATTTCAATTTACCAGTAGGATTCATAAACATATTATGTATGTTCTGAATTAAATGTGAAAAAGTGTTTGTATAATTACAGTTTCTAATTTTGAATGGTCAAATTAGTCTTTAAAAAGTTAGACATGTGGTGAGATAGAAGAGATAAAAGTTGTAATAAAGCAATGAAGTGGCAACATGAATAAGGTTAATTGGGGCTGAAAAGATTTACGGCATGCATTGAGATGACAAAGCTGTTAGCATGATGAGAATACTGGTAACATTGTAATTGTATAAAGATATTGGAGGTACATTGAGGTCATGAGGAAGCTGTTAGCATTAGGAGAACAACAGTAACATTGTAATTGTATAAAGATATTGGAGGTACATTGAGGTCAGGAGGAGGCCTGTTAGCCTTAGAAGAACGGTGGTAATGTTGTAATGGTATAAAGGTGTAGGGTGTACATTGATATGAGATGAAGCTTATTAACCTGAGAACACCAGTAGCATTGTAACTATAAAGTGATAAAGAGAGTTTAAAACTATGATAAAGTGAGTTTAGGACAACTGCATGAGGAGACTTTATGACAATAAGGAATGTAGCACTAGAACTGTTTACATGTCTGTCTTTAGATACCACACCAAGAGAGATATCCGATGTTACTGTGGGAAATATCCATGTTACCCTGACTACTGGGTGGCTGGCAAAGTTCCAGGTAATATGCCCTTCCCCCCCATCTCAAATTTCTTCTGCAAAGAAAAACTTGAACAACAATGTGTAATTCTGGTTTTCATGTAAAATCTTTTCTTGAGTGATATTATTGAAAATAGTCTTCAATCTCTTCCCCAATTTCTCATGCCATAGCAAGATTTGACAGCATCCCATTACAAATTATGTTCTGGTGACCTTTGCTGTTGAACCGTTAGCCACCAGTGAAATACAGGATTTGAAGAATTATTGAATTGATCATTTTTATGCTTGCATTCAGTGTTTAGGTCGGCTTTAATAATGGCAACTTCTCTAGATCTAGAACACAATAATAAAAGTATTGCCTAAGCTTGGCCTGAGTAAATTCAAAAAGGGAGCAGTTAGTTTTTTAAGACTGTTTTGTTGATAGGAGAGATAATGGTGCTGCAAGCAATCAGTATAATTTCAAGGAGGTACACCTTTTCTAACATGAGGCAGCTAAGGAGGTACACCTTTTCTAACATGAGGCAGCTAAGGAGGTACACCTTTTCTAACATGAGGCAGCTAAGGAGGTACACCTTTTCTAACATGAGACAGCCTCTTGTAGAACAGCACTTTTCCATTATGATATTTCAAAATCTCATATACATATATTTTTTTAAATCACTGAGTATGAAATCAGGTGAGTCACTTTCAGGAACCTACAAACTGTAATTTGATTGGTTGATTGAAGGTTACCAGAATATGATCCACAAATAGGTGATGCCCAGTTTTGTTATGGAATAAGAAACGGGAGCAAGGTGGGAAGATCACATTTTCATGAGATTGTTTTCAGTAAATGGTAGATTTTTCCACATTTTACTTTTAATATAGTTGTAAGTAAAATAACATGATACATTGGTAGCATGAGATTTTTGCAGTTTTCTAATTGGACATACATGTTCAGTAATTTTAAATTAATGTAAATAATGTGAATCAAACTTTGCTGTCCCACCAAATTCATGAAATTGGTTATTTGTCCATTTAAATTTTTGAATTATAATATATCCTTTTCAAATTACAATAATTCCTCCATTTCTTCTCAAGTGAAAATGAACTGACTTTTACTGTGTCCAGTGGTACAAAACGTGTTTTACATTTCAAATCTGCCTCTTTGCTTATTCCTTCTTAGTAGAATTAACTGTTTACATAAAATGGCTTTATTGTAGGCAGGCTGAAAAATTTCAGTAATACTTGCATTTATATTTCTTTGATTTTGAGCAATGCTATGTTCTAATCCATAATTCTAAAAGCTGCCATACATTTAAATCTCAGTCATACAGAGTTTATTGTTTAGTTGTTGAATCACTTTTACACTTAATTGCATATTTGTAAGGAAAGGTAACTCCAGCTATGACTACATATAGAAGAATTTTGTTACTTGTGACTGACGTAAATAGTGTAAAACAATATAAAAACATAATATGGTTGGTTCCTGTGCATTTGCCTTTCATTAAGCTCACAAAATCTCTGTCCTAAGATCAGAATCAGTATGACTCAGCCAAGGTTCAACCTGCGACCTTCCGCATCTGAAGTGGATGCTTTAACCACCAGGCCACTGGAGGGGTCAAGCTCTGCAAAATCTCTGTCCTCAGATCAGAATATTAATTACATAGAAAAGTATAAAACATGATGCCTTGTTAACATGTATCATTAAAATAATTTATCAGGACTATTTTAAAAATGTTTGAAATTTTAACTTGTTCAAGACAATGTATTCCTCTCACCTTTTAAATTAGGAAAAGTGTACAATGCAGAGTTAAATTTTGTACTGTATTAATATTTCATGTACAATAATATCATAAATGTGATGCAATCAACCTTTAATGAATGATATCATAATAATAATAATCAACAAGGAGTTGATTATATCCTCATCAATTTGGTAGTAAACACTAATTTGTAAGCAGCAGACATCCCTAAATATTAAAATAATTTGTAAGCTGTGGACAAATATTAAAATAAAATTAAACAGATCCTCCAACATTGGGCTTTATGCACATTTTTAGATCTCCATACTTGATCATGTACCACACAGTGGTAGGGCATAACAGTGTACCCTAATCTGTTCTTACATCAGTCATTCTATTCATTTGTCTGTCACTCTGGTTAATAAGTTTACATTTAGGTCAGCCTTGGACATTGCATTGGGGTATCTGTGCTTTTGTGTTTTATTTTATCTTGCGTAAATGTGATAATGTTGGAATATGCTTTTAATGTGTGTTTTTGAGCTGTGTAAATCAAATTCTGGTTAATTTTACAGTGCAGTGTTGTAGTCACTACCATTACCAGGAATACAGAGTTGAACAAGGGGAGCCTGAGTAAATCTGTTGCAGTTGCGGCTGGACCTGGACTTCAAGCTGAATGCTCAAAGAAATGTCCAAATGGGATGCATCATGGAGATGTGATTGTCTGTGGGCCAGGAAACCTGGCCAGTGACGACATCAAATACATAATTTGTGGAGCTGTGCCAAGATGTGACAAACCAAACACTGCAGCTGAATTGCCAGCAACTGTAATTATTATTTCTTGTTTCTTTGTAATCCATGCTAACTTTGTAGAAAAGATTTGAAAAATATACTTCGTTACATATTTATATTAGTATATTCATCATTGTATTCATCCATCCACATCTTCATCTTTCCATTTGTTATTCATGATATTGCTGCAGTAACTGTATATGAAATTTAGACTTCATTATTGTATGTATTGAGTGAATGTGTGTTAAACTGTGTTACAGACAGGATTAAGAGAGTACAAAAGCTTGATGGCTTACAATTAAAGCAGTCTCATATAGAAGCAGTTATGTCCCCTTACTTTGAGTTTATTTTCTGATGATCCTTCAGTTTCTCATCATCTTCCCTCTATTTATTGTCCTGTATCCAATTTTATTATTTTAAACTGCTTGACTAATATTAGTAAATTTTAGCAAAGAACATTTTGGTAAGAGGTCCACTGGAATTATGTAATTCAAAAAAGCAAAGTCTTAAAAGAACTTATTCACAGGTTTGAACAAGTTCAGTGGCAGCTTTCTGACATAGAGGTTTGCCAGATTTTTTCCATGATATGGACCATCCAGTCATTATGGCTACCATTAATATGAACAGGATTCCCACGCTACCGGGAAATCGGGAAAAAGTTGGGAGAAATGATAATTTTTTTCCTGACCGTGAAAAGTCCTTGAATTTTGCAAATATTGACGAAAGTCGGGAAAAACACGGGAATTTTCCTCCACAACTTGATGCCCAAAACAATTGTGTAATTGAGTTGTAACTGAACCGATCGTGAGTTAAATTTATTGAGTTCTAACCAGAATATTAGGAGGTTGCAGTATGGATCATTTGGGTGCTTGCCGTAAATACATTTGTTGAGACAATCCAAACACTCAGTGGATTAGATTTGCCTAGTAGACTTTTTTTTCACAGACAGCTCGATATCTGTATCTTTTTTTATGTAGAAGATATGAAAACCAGTCTGGCATCACAAGAGCCCAGCATGGTGGCGGCAAAGCATAGCCGCTTAGTGGATGGGCTACGAAACTTAAACATTGTTAAATTGAGTTATACCTGCATGAAATTGATATGAAATTATTTATTTTCTCAGAAATTGCAAGTATTAAAATCGTTATGTCTTTAATCTGCTGAAAGACGATAAAAGCTTAGGCATTGATGAAATTTGAGCTGGTATTGGCGATTTTGATTGTTAGTTGCACAAGCACACAGAATCTCACAGTTGCCATTTTCAAATATTGTAGAAAAAAAAATTAAATGAAAGTCATATACTGGTTGTAAGAAAAATACAAAAATGAAAGAGCACAAAATTCTCTATATTTATTCCGAGACCAAGTTCCGGAGTTGTATCACGTGACTACCACGTTGACATGTGCTCTCTAACGCAGGGAGCATACGAAGCAGGGAACCAGACTGCTCTGCTTGATGAATCAGACTGGCCAAGTTTCTTGCCGTTGTTCTCAAAATAAATATGTTGAGAATTATATGTTCTTTCTGGTTTTTACAAAAGGTATCAGACTTTCATTTAATATAATTGAAATTTTGTACAACAACATTAAAAAGGATTTTGTTGTTGATATCACATGACTATTGGACTTCCGATGTCGTTGTTTGAGATTTGTGAAGTCATGTGATTAGTAACACAAATGGTGAGTACCAGGCCAGGTTTCATCTATGATGAGTTTTGTCTAGTCTGTCAGTGTATTAAAGACGTAACGATTATAATACTTGCCATTTTTGAGAAAATAAATAATTTTCCTATTGATTTCATGCAGGTATAAGTCGATATAACATAGTTTAAATTTGCTAGGCCTGATGGTGAGCTATCTTATGGTGATGGCAAATTCCAAAGTTTTGATTTGTAATTGCTCTGACCCCACACACGATCCTAAATGTCCAAATGTGCAAAATGGGGTTGGAATATTCGGAGGAAACCAGGATTAGAAAAATTTTGAATCTCTGAGCTGAACTTTGGTGCGAAACTATTACACAGTGACATGTAGCTTGAAGCATTGGTTTCAGATCTTAAATAGATCGCATGAGAAATGGGAAATTGTCATCCCGTTTATTATATATTAAGAAATGATAAGAGCCCCTGTATCAATACAGGTTTGGGGACTGGTTTATCGAACTACAAGAAGACAAGTTGATTTTACAGAAAATTCAGTCCTTGTTTATACAACAATATATAATTTTGAAGGTCTTTTGTCAAAATTTAAATCAACCCCTTTTGTAAATGTTTTTAAATGATGGAATTTTTAACCAAATCATCTTAATGGAGTTTAGGTTGGTTGAAAAATCTTGTTTGAGATTTTATTGGCACACAAATTCAGGTTTAAACTTTTTTCGTTACAAGATAAGATTCTAATACTTTGCATTTATTGGGGTTTTTTTTTCATACTGTGATAGGAAATGTTTACGTATAGCATGCACATATATTGCTATAAACTTCTTTAGAATTAAAGGTTTGAAAGGAAACAAAACTAATTTATGCTCATTATGTTGTTTCAACATAGAAACATAATGCAGGTCAGCAAAGTAAAGTTAGAATTTTTATTTTGTACATTGAAATGGCTTTAAATGCCAATTTATAGGAATATAGTCAGATTTGTTTCGTGTGACTCATTTTGTGGTTTTGTACCTGATCATCATTTCTGCAATATATGTTTTGGAGAGTCTTGAAAGAGAAACATCTTTAGATTTGGAAAATGCATGTTTTATAATCCAAAATATTCTTTAATTCCATTCAGTAACGGTCATATGTGAACCTTGAAAAAATTAATTTCATCCTGGAAAAAACCTGGAAAACACCTGGAAATTTATATTTAGAAAAGCTTGTGTACCATATATGAATAGGACAAAAATACATGAACCTTAAAAAAGTTATCTTTAATGACCACATTCTTAATTTTGAGCAGTTTTGACCAAATACATCCTAGTGCTGCAACCATTAAATTCATACCATCTGTACTTACTCATAAGTCTAACCACAAACAACATAGTTCCTTATCTGCCAGCACATAATGATTCAGCAGATCAGGGTCTGTCATGATTGTTCTACTGATACTCATAACAAACTGTATAGATTCAGATTTGCAGGTACATTATGCGATGACAGATGTGGGTATGTGCAGATTGCAGTTTAACTCATCTTATAAGCGAGTATATTTGGTACTAGGTATGCTGATGGGCCATCACAAATGTAAGCATGTATTAAAAACTCATACAGAAACATGGACTTCTCCAAACCAATTAACCAATTTAGTTTAAATCTAGATTAGAGAGCATCATAGCAAAATGGCTGCTATTATTGCAAATATTAAAATACCATCAGCAGCTTTTTTCTCAAGGTCTGCTAGAAAATTTTGACCAAATTTTACCAAAAATTTTCCTTGTCTCAAGGTCTTTCAATTTTGTACAGCAGATATCTATTGACTATTGAATATGGACACTTTTAGTAAAATCAACAATTTCTTTAAAAACTACATAAAAATTGCTAGACAATTGAAACTGAATTTGCTAGATTTCTGGCCACAAGTCCTGAAGTTTGTGTGAATGATGTCACTCTTCCATAAATATGGCTGTCATTAACAAAGCTATGAAACCTTTAATCAACGTTTTATGCATCTTAACCAAGTATAACAACAGCATCTTGACCAAATATGACAACATCATCTTGACCAAGTATGACAACAGCATCTTGACCAAGTATGACAGCAGCATCTCAACCAAATATGACAAACAGGATCTTGACCAAATATGACCATCAGCATCTTGACCAAATATGACAACAGCATCTTGATCAAATACAATAGTTTGACCAAGTATAAAATACAGTATCAACCAAATATGGCAAATGGCATCTTGACCAAATATAACAGCAGCATCTTGGCATTATTACCCACCAGTTGTGCAGAGATTAATTGATCAGCTACCAACAATGGCTTCTGTTAAAAGGGGAAAAACAAAGATTTCTTCTGTAATAATTGCTTGACCAATTCAGGTAATTGTTGTTGCTGTTGTGGGTTGAACGTCATTTTGCGACACACTTATACGCTACACATGGCAGCCAGTGTAACTGGTGAAGAAAGAACCTGGAAAATCCCGGTAAAAACCACTGACCTATGGGAAGCTACTGGCAAGCTTTCTCACATACCTACATTGGCTGAGCCTGAGATTTGAACCCATGCAGATGGAGGTGATATAGCAGTGATTGGTAACAGTGAGGGCTTTAGACCCAATTTGGGTAAAATATTACAAATATAATCCTAGTGTAAAGACCTTCAAAATTTTTTCAGAAATGTCAATCAGCCAAGTATAGCTTCTATTACTGAACCTAGATAAACCTTGGAACAGTTGCTATAAAAAAAAATCAAATGACCAATTACAGCAATCTTGATAGGGGGCATACCATAAGAACTTGCTTATTAGTTGGTTTCAGCTGCATACTGCAAAGGCACAGATCTGCTGTCACACATTGCATGGACAGATCTGGGTCTGTGCAGTTACTTATGGATAATCAGTTGAACAAACAACATAGACCCTCTTCTCTTGGCACATTATGTGACAGCAGATGATGGTCTGTGTTGTTTGCATTTGGAGCCAAATTATAAGTGAGTATAGACTGTATAGATTCGTCATAAAACCACGCATAGCGTGAAATTACATGCTGCAGTTAACATTTAATAGAGTGGGCTAAACGTTACATATATTCGTTTAATGAAACAACATTACTGGATTTTAAATAAGATACCGTTTATTGATATATATAGATGTGTTATGCAAGAGACAAAAACAAAATGCAGTATTAGCTGATAACCTGTCAAAAACTGAAATAAAGACAGCAAGCAAGAAAGTGAAACGAGTACCTTTGAACTTGTCACAACAGAACTGATGATTGTCTATGGTTGAAGTGATAACTACCAGTGTGAATAAATTGAAATCAGTAATGAAAACTGTGTGTGAAAACTTGGAAACCAGTTGAAGAAAAACAAACCACATAATCTGAAAGCTAAACACATGGCTTTTTTCCCTGAATGTGTTGATCCTACTAAAAATATTAAATTATCACAACCTAAAATGTAAAAAAAGCGCTGTTCCAGTAAATACTAAGGACCCACAAAGGCAATTTCAGTGTGGAGCAGTCACCCAAGTTTAAATATTTTTTTTTCATTTTCATATGGATTCTTTTGGTAATCAGAGTACCCTGTGATAAATTGTTAAAAAACTAACTTCCATGAGTACCATATATGTTTACATGTAACAGCCCTGAGTACCCTGTATTTTTAAATGGAACAGCCCATAATAACTATGCAATCGCTTAAACAGAAACATATGTAAACCTCTGAACTGTGTACCAGTTCATCCCTTTCCCAGCTGTAGTACTGATGAGACACAGGAAACAGACATGCCACAATGTAAATCATCAAAAATTACTAACACCAGTCAGAAAACCACTTCAAGCTTTAGACTTTCAAAATAGAGCCTTTGCAACTTTGTAAAGAGGGAGTATAAGTTGAGGACTTTTCAATCTGTCTTTTAATATTACTGGGAACTCAGTCTGTCTTTTAATATTACTGGGAATTCAGTCTGTCTTTTAATATTACTGGTAATTCAGTCTGTCTTTTAATATTACTGGGAATTCAGTCTGTCTTTAATATTACTGGGAATTCAGTCTGTCTTTTAATATTACTGGGAATTCAGAATCACTGAGTATATCTGAGGATCTTATTTATAAACATTGCAACATAAATGTAGATATATTATAGAGAGCAGCAGCTCCATTGACTGATGTTGAATTTTAGAAGAATTACATCTTCTAACAGTGTTGTGACTTTTCCATAGCTGGGGTGCAAACAAGAGTGTAGAATGTTCTTGTTTAAAAATCTCCAAATGATTAATAAACATCTTGTCTCAGTGTTTCAGTTTTCCTTTAAAAAAACCCAAAAGTTTAATAATTTTGCTCTACAGAATCAGTGTATCAATAACTTTTGTAATTAAAACAAAAAAGTTCAGATTTTGAAAGTACTGTAAATTAATAAGCTTTTTGTTTAGTTTAATATATTTCATTATGGTACATTTGCCCTGAAATTTGTTCGGAGTGTAGTGTGCATGTAGTAAGAAAAGGGTCACTTATAGATCTAAAATCTATGTTCCATTTGAGAAATAAAGAAAAATCCACTTGCTTTTGACTGCATTTGAAATTCATTCATATGTACCATACCAATAATGGTAAAAATCTGATAATAAATCTCAGTGTCAATGATAAAAGACAGATCAGTGACACCAGTGCATAGTATCGGTTGATGGATGTCACATGTCTTTGTTTTCAGTAGGTTTCCACTTTGTCGTTTATAAATCGCAAAATGCCTTTATTAATGTTTTTTTTACAAAAGATACATTAAATTTTTCTTTATAAATGTGTGAATAAAAAGAAGATACATAATAGATACAAGATAAGATGAGTACTTTGTTCCGAGTTGAGGGGAAGCCCTCTTTTAATGCGGCATCACAATATACATCTTGGCCTGATGGCCTCAACATACTCTTACAATGTATCAAACTCATTCTTTCTATTAACTTGGAGCAAACCATTGTGTAGGTTTGTGTATTGTTAATTTTAGTTGTATGCCCTACTTTCAGCTGCTTTGTAGAGTGATTACAAAGTCATTGACAGAAGCAAGTAAGCTTGGGATGAATTCTATTGCTTTTCCAACCTTGGGAATGGGTCACCTCCGCTTTGGTGCCATCCAGTCTGCACAGGCACTGTACAGATGTATTAAAGAGTTTGGTGAGAAAAACCCAAGTTGCAGTGTGAAAGAAGTAAAAATTGTCATTTGTAACCTGGATCCAAATCTAAAATCAACCATAGAGGTATGTACCACTTCTTTGAGTAATTGCATATTTATATAAATAATAGTTCCATTTCAGAGATTTTTCTTTTATTCTCTACAGGAAACTGCACATTAGCTTTTGAAGTAACCATGCATTATGATAATTATTATGCCTGTCCCAGATCAGTTGAGGGGGAATGGTGTTATCTATGTTAGTTTTGTCATGTCACATCTATTGTGAATTTTGTTTGCTGAAGAACAATTAGGGCAGATCAGGATCTTTGTTGCTTGCAGTTTGGCTTGACTTATAAGCAAATATAGATGGTAAGTGTTCTTCAGTTTTGCTATTCATTGTTTGCTAAGTGGTCAGAGGGAATGCCAACCACAGTACTGTGCAAAAGTTTGAAAATTAAGGAGATACAGGTGGAGTCAGAGTAAGCTGACACTGATGCTTGAGCCTTCATCCTAAGACATTGTTGATTGCAAGTTGTGGGGGGGATGCTACGATTGACCATCCCCATCTAGGATCACGCTGACAGTGAAAGTTATGTTGGTTTTTAAGTATGGAAGCATAACTCCCAAAGCTTTGGCATCTTGGCTCAAGAGGGCGATATCTTAGTATACTTCGAAAGTCTTTCAGGCCCACATACGCCTCATAAAAATTTCTTTGCCTGATATTCAAACAGTTTCTGTGAGCCTTGCATTTGAATGCAGCCTTTTGATTGAGATATCATTGAAGCCCTTGGCTGGTATGCACAGTCAATCTTGAGCTTCTACATTCAAGATAAAGTATCTCAGACGCGAAATGACTTGGTGAGCTCAGTTCCTGCAAATCAGATGACAACCTGGTGGGTTTAATGGCTGCAAGCCCAGTTGACAACCAGACCAAGTTAGAAAGAATGCAAACTCCTCATGGGCATGGGATTTCATTGGAATTGCATGGTGTTTACCTTGGTAAGAAAATGTCGTTTATTTCTCATTACCTGTGTACACCTCTCCCTCGATAAATCAAGCACAACGGGGTCCACAAGGATAGACTGCACTATAAGCGAGGACGCGAGTTACCGAGGGACCTCCAAAATTTGAAAAAATTCGCTTAGACATCGAGAAAACAGCGGAGGGGGGAGATTTGGGTTAGGGAACTGGGTCGTTTAATGACTGAATGCTCATTTTACAATCACGTCAATAATAATTTTTAATAACGCACTTTTTCTAATGAAGTTGTTCGTTACTCTGTTAAAAAACATTTATTTTCAAAATGTTCAACATGTGAAAGATCGTCCCAACAGGTTTCAACAACCATCACATGTATGAGGAAACATCTGGGTATTACGTCACTGCTTTTTGTTTTCTTAATGAGTCTGGTTCCCAGAGTGGTATTTAATAGAATCCTGCCAAATCGGGAGTCAAAGAGAGCGGGGAACTAGACTAACTGTTGATACACCACCAAACAAGATTCCTTTTTTTTCAAAAACAATCTAAATTTATTTCGTGAGACAGTCGTCTACGTCGAATCTCAATTTTTGTATTGTTCAGTTAGTACACTATTGATGTCATAATTTCATTGGAAGTAATAATGAAACTTCTTATCATGAGGATATCTCTAAGTGCCAGTTCAAGAATTCTCTGAAACTTGCTGTCCCACAATGGTCTGTATCTGTGAAACCAAGCTCTTTATTGTAAGAAGTATTCATTTTGCTTGGTTATATTTGATCACAGTTACCAATGAGTCTGTTAATTTAAGGTAGTTTATGTTACATACACAATAACATTAATAACAGTGATCAAATGAAGTGAGTTCACCCGGCATACGACCAGGGCCGCTAAATTTTGAGTTTGTAGGTTTTCGTGCCTTTTAACTTTTCTTTTATTCCAGCTCCTTTATTTGATTTAAAAGACATAATTAACGTGATAATACTAAGGAGGCCAGCTTTTAATTCAGTGCAACAATACAACAAATTCTTCCGCAAGTCAGTTATCAAAACACAGTCAGCACCTAATTAGGTTCTCAGAGAAACGCTCACGGACATAGCTGTTACGGTAGATTGACACATTTTATGTTTAATTACAAGAGGACACATTGTTATGATGATTACACTTAAAAGGAACTAAAAGATAGAACTAGAACATAAATTTAAATTGATAAAAAATTATTTAATTTGTATTTATTTATTAAAGTACTGCCTCCACTCGGCATAAGTGACATTTTCATTGATCGAAATTTCCTTACATATCGTTAATTGTGGTGTACGACCATTTGGAAAGAAAATGTCAAAAATTGTATGACTTACTTTTAAGTTTGATATTTCATAATGTTGATTAAAATTTCAGGTCCTGTCTACCGTTTTCGATGATAAAACGAGTGATATATCAAAGTTTCCGTTACTAATTTTGATCGCGATTTTCTTCAAGTTCAATAAATAGGGATCAATTTTTGGGGTATTTTCTGGTTTAAAAAATGGGATCCACGCCTGACCCCGCATTATAAGCGGGTTCACGAGTTATCAGGGCGCGAGTTATCGAGGGAGTGGTGTATTGAAATCATGTGTGACTTATCGTTGGTTGTTTTGGCTTCTTTTTATGGTAGTGGTTTATTCTTCATATAGGGACTTTAGCCATATCTCCCTTGAAGGGTAACCATGGTAAAGATTGATTACTCACCACACATTTCATTCCCCTATTACTTATTCTCCTAATCTTAATGTGATTTGGGAACATATTTAATGGAGGTGGTAGATGTTTTGATAAATAATGCTTCTCTAAGAATGCTTATCCAATCACATTACTATCAGGCCATCCAACACCTCCTCATGAAAGTGAGTATCCTCTTCACTGTATCCATCAGGTTAAACTGGAAAACATCCAGCATATTGATAGGCACCCACTGGGGGAAAGAAAAAGTACAACCTGAGTGTCTTATGAGCATAGTAGTTACATAGGATCTATAAATAGATGCCTATGTATATGTTGACAGTTAATATTAATCTTAATAATAAGTCTTAAATGGTACCTATGGCTGAATTTCTCAGTGGTTGATGGGGTTTTGATATTTCTGGAATAATTCTGTAACTTCCCATTGGTAGGGCTAGGTCACATTAATTGGCCAATTCAATGCAAAATGAGTATTCAGTACTCATGTGTCACATCAGGTCTCATCTATAACATCAGGTCTATTTTGAAATACAGTTGCAATAGACGGGGTATATAAGGAGAGAATTAAGCATTCAGATTCATTCCAATTTTGGAGTCATTCTCATTTCTTGTGTTCCTGTTGTAAGTCTGCAGATGTGTTTTATGTTGTACTTAGATATTATTCGAGAGGAGAATCTTTGTTTGGACTGTTCAGTGGAAATTAAAAGTGCTCATTATTTTGACTAATATTATTCATGAACTGTTATAAATTATTTGAAGGAATTCTGGACAACACCATCTTGACAACATCACTGTTGTTGATGGACCAGTACATTTCCGTTTTTGCATTTATAAGGAACTTTTCATTCATTTAGGACTTTCACAGACCTTTATAAGAATTAGTTTGGATTCTCTTCATTTTGGATTTACTTCATGATACTGTAAAGTTCGTCTCACATTTTCATTTATAACTTTGATAATTAGATTGTTTGTTAAGTATTACAAAACGTTTTGGCCTTGCATTTGTCTTCTGTTAAGTTTATGACCATAGAGTCGTAACACTAAGACTTGGTAATTATTTTCCATTATTGCCACTGTATTAGTGTACAGTAGCTTTCCCTAACTATGACATGGTAATTGTTCTCCATTACTACCACTGTATTAGTATATTGCCCCTAACTATGACATAGTAATTGTTGTCGATTACTACCACTATGTTAGTATAGCTGTCCCTAACTATGACATGGTAATTGTTGTCAGTTACTACCACTATATTAGCTTAGCTGTCTCCATGACATTACTACCAATTACTTCCAATAGTGTAATCTAATGAACCATCTTACATCACGAATGATCAGAATTTGATGAATGTGTATGCAGGAACATGTATTTTTTAACCAAATCAATAGGATACCCAGGAATTTTAAGTGAATCACAGTATGCTCCAAATTAGGACAAATCAGCAGAAGTAAATGTGAAAAAATATACAGATTCAGGGTATGGAGTTGGTAAGCAAGAAGTTACTCACTACAGTGTGACAGACAAATATACAATTGTTAAGCAAGAAGTAACTCACTACAAGGTGACAGAGACAAATATATAGATTCAGCGTATACAGTCAGTTGATATGCAAGAAGTAACTCCCAATAAAGTGACAGACAAATAAACAGTTGGTATACAGTCAGTTGATATGCAAGAAGTAACTCCCAATAAAATGACAGACAAATAAACAATTGGTAAGTAAAAGAAGTAGCTCTCTTCAGTGTGACAGAAACAAATATATAGATTCAGGGTATATGGACAGTTGGTAAGCAAAGAAGTAACTCCTTAAAAGTGACTATTTGTAATTTATGAACACAAAGTGAGGAGTTAGGGGATGGAACAGTTCTCAGTAAAGATGCATATTATAATTTATATCATTAATAATGGTAGCATCTCTTTCATAGTTCATATACTGCCTAAGGATAACTTACGGTAAAATGTTTCAAAGAGAATGCATTAAGCATTTTCTTCTATTTGTTTTCTTCCAATCAATCAGTTTCAAGGTATAATAAATAGAAGATCTTACCTGATTGTTCATTGGATATAAATTGTACAAGAAAGTGAAGAATATACTGTGCTGTATGACAATATGCATGTCAGTACATTATTCAGCGAGTTTAATAAATTTGTTGAATATGACTTTAAGCTTCCATTTGTCACAAGACTTTGCATTACTTATTCTTTAACAAGTGACATTCCTAAGTTTCAGATGGATATACATCACTACTTCACTATAAGGTCCTTCATTATAACCCCATTTATGTTATACAGTTGGTATTGTCATGGAGCCCATTTCTGTATGTTATAATAATATTATGCGTATGATGTATTTCATCTTCACTACAAGGTAGTCTCACTATCATGTAATATACACTGGATAGCATTATAATAAGGGAGTACTTTATCTCCTTTGTTGTTTGACTGGTTTCATTTGATTTTGGTGTTTCAAGGCACAGCAACACAAGTAGGTTATTTAGTGCCAAGGCAATTGGAGATGAGTGTCTTGCCCAGGGACACACCATGGTAGCTGACACAGTCTGTTCCAGTGGTAGGATTCAAACTTGCACCTTTCAGTTGCAAGACTGGCATGCTAACCACTGAACCACTGTTGATCTCCCTTCTTTGACTGAATTATCATGAAATGTTTAATAAGTTCATGAAAAAAAGTAGATCCCAGTATATTACAAAAAGGTAGAACAGCAAAGGTTATTATTACCACCATAAAACAATATTGCAGATTAACAAAAATCAGATTTTACTTTAGAAATATCAAGTTTTCTCTTTGTATTCTATGCAGACATTTGAGATGGTGGCAAAAGCACATGTAGATATGGTGTCACATCCTGCCCCTGCCCCAGCAGCCAGAAACACCCAGGAATTCTGCATGATGAAATACACAGAAGAGATCTCAACTCCGACCACTTGGACAAAATTCAAATCAGACAAGACAGTCAAAGCTTGGCGAATCAAGCAGGGTGATAAGCCAGATCATGAACTGGTCACTGTGGACAAAGCCACCTTCAAAGCTGTAGAGAACATTATTCAAAAGACATGGGATGCAAAAAAGATCGGTCATGGTCGAGATGCAGCTGGCCTGGATGCTATTAATTACACCTGTCTCAAAGTTACAAAGGTACAAAGACTGGAAAATCTTGACCTGTATGAGAAATATGCACAATACCAGCAGACCCTCTTCCACAAAGCTGGAGTCAAAGGTCTGTTTGAGCCTCTAGAAAAATGTCCAAATGCCAGATCTGGACAAGTGCAAACATCATTTGGAATGGACAGTAGGCTACAAAAGGAATTGTACCCAGAAATCAATGAGTTTTATCTGTTTCATGGTACCAAGACCGAAAATGTTGATGCTATCATCAAGCAAGGGCTAGACTCCAGATTGGCCAGAGATGCGGCTATGTTTGGACAAGGTGTCTACTTTGCAGAGAGTTCTACCAAAGCTGACCAATACACTGGTAATTCATACTTTGGTAGAAGTATAGTGAAATCTGTTTGTATTTGGAAAGTCTTTTGTCCACTTTCATCTGACATCTATTTGCACAAATGCATTATCTCTATTCATCCTAAACCTCTTGGAGGATTCCCTTAAACATTTATCCACTTTTTCATTGTAGTGTCTAGTTGGTTCTAGATGAAAATGGTGATACTGAGACATCCAATATGGCCACCTCTTAAAAATGTTATTACAACTCATATCAGCATTGGGTTTTCAGCAAAAGACTTCTTATAATGTCTGTATTTCATCCTAGCAGCTGACAGGAGTGCAAATCTAACATCCAATCACAGGGGCGCATTTTGTTGCAAGCAATTTACCTAACAGCCAGCCATACCTCTACTGTACAAAAGTACAAGTTAGGACACTTCTCTCTCTTCATGCATGACCTGTTTAAGAATCATTGTTGATATATCAGGCTCTCTTCTTGCACAACCTATTTTAGAATCAACATTGGTATTTCAAGCAACACTTTGTTTAGCGTAATAAATCTGGTACCAATGTTTAGCTCAGGCATTCAACTTTGTATGCCTACACAAAATTTGACTTAATATTATACCTTTAAGAAATGCTAGACCAATTTGCTATGCTTCTGCACAACATGGCCATGATTGTTCCTGCTTAATATACAAGTGTAGCATACTGAATGGAATACTGCCCCCTGATTGGCAGACTGAAAATCAAGGTATCAGTGGGCGTATTATATCATTTTCAGTCAACCAATAAGAAGGCAGTATTCCATTCAGCTGTCAAGGAAAACGTTTCTTGTACAAGTTGTCTTGATTTGAATATTTGCTCACAATGGTAGGCATAATTGTTGCTGCCATGTGAAATTTTAAAAAAAAGAACAAAGATTATGTCAAGTTGAGATATCTATCATGATCACTGATCTCAGTGGGGTTTGGAACTGCAGTTTAAAACCGAACTGGAGCTTTTTAAAGTCTAAGTGTACTAAGTGTACTTTACAAACTTTTAGCTGAACATAATGGTGCCTTCACTGCATCGGATCACAATTTAATGAATTTTTCAAATGCAAATGCAAGTTTTCCAAGTTAACAATAGCAGTAATGATATTGCACTTAATTGAAAATTGGTCAAACTTACACAGACATTTTGACAAACTTACCAATGAGGTCTGTTTGAGGTTGGTAGGTTTGTTCAAATCTCAGTAAAGTTTCGTTGACAGTAGTCTTTGCCTATTGGAGAAATGTACCATTCTGGGCTATTTGGATGATATGTTTTGAATACCTCATATTTCAGATCAAAGACAACAAAGGGACACGAAAGAAAAGCAAATGTTTCTGTGCAGGGTGAGCATGGGTGAAATAGGCGTGTATAACAAACCTACGAAGCTGAAAAAAGCTCCCTGTATGGAGTCAGGCTGTGAAAGTGATAGGTGTGGACACGAGAACCGATATGACAGTGTTGTTGGAGATGGAATATGGATCTTTCGAGAGTTCCTGATTTATGAGAGATATCAGTCTTACCCTGAGTATGTTGTCACTTACCAAAGGTGTTAGTAGTGACATATTCGTAAGAATATTACCTGTTTCTAAATTTTAAATGTTACCATATACACAATTGTGTGGAGTCTCCAATTTTGCATAGATAGCATGACAGTGAGCAACATCATGGTAAGGTAAGGTTGATTTAAAGAAATTAGTTACATTTTTGTTTTTCAGGATATTGCAAAAGGGACTGACAAAATGTAAAATTATTTTTCTAATATTCCTGAAAGGCTAGACAAAGTTGATTGGAAAATTGAATTTTCCAATGGAATATTTGAGGTTGTCTAAAATATGACAAAATAATGCCACAACAAAAGTTAAAATATAAGGTAAGATAAACAGGATGTTGAAATTGTATAATAGTTATTTTACAAATAAATTTTCACATTTACTTTTCTTTTTATATAGTTGCGAAAATTAAAAGCTTTTGACAGTAAGTATCATTATTGAAAGAGATTTATCTGGTAGTACATATGGGTATGCAGATGAGGAAAAATGAAGGGTTTGAATTGATAGATGGAAAATAGAATGGATAGATAAAATAGTAAAGAGTGACAGATAAGAGTTGGGGAAATTATGTAACAGATAGATTTTTAAGAAGTTTTATGATTGTTAATTTTGTAAATATCTATGCACAGTGTAATTCATTTATAGTGCATATAATTGTACCTGAATGAATGGAGAAAGTTGGCAAGGCAAATAACTTTGAACTGAAAAATTATCACCTACTTATTCTGATTATAGCAACACAATCTTTGACCTGAAATTTCCCAGGTATTGGAAAGTGCATTTACCCAGCCTTGGTCCTTCATTGCTAAAAAAATATAAGTTGGGGCTGATTAATTTGTTTCTGTTTTTTTTTCTTAACACCATAATTATTTTTCATATATACAAAATTAATTTTTTGACATAATAACATGCATGTACAATTTCAGAATTACTTTTCTTTTACAAATAATATGTTGATTTGTTGATAATTAAAGATGCTGAACAGCAGCGCATGCATGCCTTGAATTGCGTATTAATCATCTGTGACACTGTATGAATTATATGACTTGACATCTTGATATTAGGATGGACTTGATAACAAAGCAAAATAAGACAATAATTTCTTACATTTAAAATAATTTGACACAAATATGGTCTTGAAAATGAGATTCCTAATTTTCCTGCATGTATTCATTATATACTGGTATAAAGTTACATTCATTATATATTGGTATATAGCTGTATTTATTGTGCATATAGACAAGAACAAGAGATTTAGAATTATATGCGTTTTATTATAGCTTTAAAATATTCCTAAGACATGAAAAAGAGTACAATCATGAAACATGTATGTTTAAAAAATTAACCAAATCATTTGAGTAAATAGTCTACAGAGTTACTTCTTTTTCAACCATTTACTCTCGAAGTATTGTGTAGAATGTAAAAACAGGATGTTTTCATCGTAATGGACAAGGGAGACAATTCAGAGTTCATTGCAGACAAAAAGGCACATGCATATATAATAATTAAAAATAATATAGTCATATAAGCCTTTGAAGACCATCTTAAGAAGAAAAAAAAAAATAATTATTTTCAAGATTTTATGGTATTGTATATATATTTATGGGTAACAAAAATGTTCATGATTTTTCATAAAAGCAGAATTATCACCTGATCATCACTTAAAACAACGTTTACATACTTTACCAGAAATTTGTATTCATTAATGCTGTCACAAGGAATGAGGATATTTTTGCATTCCTTTGTCCTCAGATTGAATAAAAAAAGAGAAATATATAAAGGGAAGTAAAAAAATATTAATGTTTTCTGAAGTATAAAATACATATACATTTAATGACTGGCATTAATCTTCTCTGTCTGTCTGTCTGTCTGTCTGTCTGTCACTCTCTCTCTCTCTCTCTCTCTCTCTCTCTCTCTCTCTCTCTCTCTCTCTCTCTCTCTATATATATATATATATATATATAGATAGACACACACACACAATGAAAGCCTTAAAACCAAATACCTGTGGGAAGAACTTTAATTTTTGGTTTACTGAGGGTATAGCAGAATGTGTATGTATTTTTATATCAGAGTTGATGAACAAGTAGATATTAAATGTTTTCCCTAGTTTCTACAGTATAGGTTTAGAACAGATTCATACTCACTGATCAGGCTAAATTTCATCCTGTAAATATAGTTTAGTCGAACAATGCTTAGCTGGTCGTTTTGCTATTGAGTGAACACAGATAACAGTCATGGTTACTTAAACACAGATATTTAATGATTTGTCTCCTTTGAAAATTATTCAAATGAATCAGATGTTTAGAAGACTGTTTTGTCTATTGGTATTGGCAATGTATCAAAATTAAATCTACTGACCAGTTTATTGAAGCCTAGTTTTTAATTGTTAAAGAAATGTTTTACAGATCATAGGAAAATAATTTTTCTTAATTGGCTTATCTACAAGCATTTAGTTATTAACAGTTTGCAATAAAATCAGACCTTTCTTTAAGGTGCAAAGACTTTGAATTGACCTATTGTTGCCCATAATCTGTAAGTGCATTTCAAATATTATTTCTAACTTGTGAGACCATGGGACATTTTGCATCACTGATAAACCTACTTCATTATTTGCTAATGGTAATTTAGGACTGAAAATTTGTTTTGGCTATCAGAGTTGAGGTGTTTCAGTTTACTGGAGAAAAGAAAATAATGATATTAATTAAAGAAGTAAAAATTAAGGAGCAAACAAAAATTTCAATATTGAAGGTATTACCAAATATTTAACACTCTGGGGCAGGGGACTGACACATTTTGGTTTTTAAATTTCCACCTATCAATAGATGGAGTAAATATCTTGCTCTGATTTACAGCAAAATAACACTATATTATATCCCTTTTATTATATGAAAGAGAACAGTTACTCAAGATATAAGAAAATAAAATCACTGCCACCCTCCCCCCAAATTATTAAATAGTCAGTGCCTTATAGTTCGTGAATTTGCAAAGTTTTGTACGGTATGATAATTATTGCATAAGTTGTAATCGAGAAACTAAAGTGAGATGATTAAGCTTATAATATAAATGACACCTTGTGCTGAGAGCTTGTTGATAAATGTAGAAAGAGTTGACACTAAAGCCTACAATTTATTAGCCACTCTGTTAATGTAATAGGCAGGGATACTTTGGGATGCCAACATCCGGTCAAGACATTTATCAGAGAGGGCCAGTAAACATAAACCACACCTACTCAGCAAATGAGAAAATATGTAGTGGACATGACAAATTACAAAAAATTCAAAGAGAAAACAACTGCTGTCCTGAAAGTCTTAGGATGATTCACAGTGTTACAAAGGAATACATTTAATTAACACATTAACATATATTAGTAAATAACTAAAATATGATGTGGCATTTTAGTCTGTTTTAATTCGAAATTTTTCCAAAGTTGAATTTGGCTCACATATCGTTCACAAAATCCCATTTGGCCACCTCATTGGCATAAGCAATGCTTGTCAAATATGTGAATAAAGGAAGATAAATACAAATTATATTTGTAAATTTTACAATTAATTTGTGACAAATACATCTGTAAAAAAATTATTATTTTTGAATTATTTTGTGATAAAATATGAAAACATGCAGTTAATATAATTAAATTCTTAGCAAAATTACTCAGAAATTTCCATACATTCCTTAACTAGCGAAATACTGATACAGTGAAAAAGTATCATGATATTTGTTGTTTTTAGTTTTACTCAACTTATAAACAAGTATATGTGTTATATTTAGGAAACAGATTGTAGGTTGCATACTATTTGTTGTGCTGATTTTTGTTTTCCCCCAAATTGGGGAAATCAATCTACCTCTTATCACTTGGGTATTTTCTGGCTCGACAACATGTCTTCTCTTTGGTCTAGGTAATGTTCATTCATATGTCATAAATAAAATGAGTTATGTCCCTTGCGCCATTTGACACTTATGCTAACACAACAGTCATAATGAGCTTAGTTTTGGTTGTTTTGAAACATGTCTATTGACAGACACAAATGTTCTTGGTAACTATTCTTTAATGTCTGAATGTAAGAGTATAATTTGACAAGTTTCAAGTTTAAAAGTGATAATTGAAATTAAAAAAATTTAAACCTCTGATGGAGGATACATAGAAATATTCATTTATTTTTACAATGACATTAGACATACAAGTGAATAAATGAAAACAAAATAGCTACAGCATATTCAATTAACACATAACAGTTCTTCTCAGAGAATTTGTTGTACGAAATTATATTCAGGTGTATGACATTTGCATAAGTTGTTAAATACTTTTTTTTATATGATGAAAAGATTGTCAGTAAAGAATTACTTAGCTAATTGGCTGACTACATTTTCTCATTTATTGTATATACTCATTTATAAGTTGAGTCCAACTGCAGACTCTGGGCTCTTACTGTTAACTGTCTGCCACCAAACTTACACTGAGAGTGCATCTTGTGGTGAATGTGTGTTATGCACTGAAACTGGTTTGATATGGTCAGTTTTCTGGGATTTATTTGAATTGCTTACAGCAAGGATGCAACCTTGAATTCAGGTGTGTTGTATAGCAAAACTGGATCACTTTGACCTACTTCCTATTATTTATTGACCATTGCTGCAAAATCTGGTCCATTTTTCACCAGTCACCACCAAACATACACCATATATGCAGCTTGAAATGAAGGTATATTACTCACCAAAATGAATCACTGTGACCTAGTTCCTAGAGTTTCTGAAGATTGTTTTTAAGACACTGATTCATGCCACAGAAGCAGGATGTCATGCTCATTTATAACTATACTTTTATATTGTGAATTCTGATTATGATTTTGTGACGAGGTCCAATTCAGTTTAGTAAGGTGATATGTAAATGAAAGATTTTAGCATGCGTTACATGAATCAAATATTGTGTCGAACTTAGCAAGAGAAAACAAACTTTCAAATGAAACTCCAGGTATTTAATGTCTGAAGGAGATATGCTCTCAATCATAATGAGAAGTTATAAGGTGTGTACTGTATGTACTCACTTATAGTCGAGTACAGCTGCAACCACAGGGGGGCCTTGGGGGGGCCACTTGGTCTAAAGCACTCACCTAAACTGATCAATGCCATCTCACCTCTGTAAGTCCAAGTCTCAAGCTCAGCCAATGTGGGTATGTGAGAAAGCTTGCAAGTAGTTTCCCATGAGTTGGTGGTTCTCACTGGAATTTTACCCAGGTTCTTCCTTCATCAGTTATACTGGCCACCATGAATAACCTATCTTGTGCTGAAAAATAGTGTTAAACTCCAAAGCAACAACAACAAACTGCACAGACCCAGATCAGCCGTTGTTTAATACACTTACAGTTCTGGGTCTGTGCATTTTGTTAGTAGTGAACAGTACAGCAAGTACACAGACCTGATCTGCTGGCACATTATGTGATAGCAGAATTGAGTGTGTTGTTTGCAGTTTGAGTCAACTTACAAATGAGAATATTTGGTATTTATGATAGAATTAAATATTTAAATAGTTTTTTTTCTTCAAATTTTAATGTGTCTCCTTATTTTGTCTGCATTCTGGATTGTTCCTAAAAATAGTCAGGCAATTATAATTGTTATATATCATACGTAATGTTAATTAAAGGGGAAAACATTTCTGAAAAAATATCAGTGATTGTCTCTCATTCAGTTAAGAAAAACCCTTGACAGCTGTCTGAGTGTAATTATCTGAAATGTATTTATCAAAAATATTTCAAATTCATTACCTTTTCATGTATTCATTTTTTAATATAAATTGAATTTTTTTAAATGTTAAAGATTCCATGAATAATATTTACCTCACTAAAGGATGCATTTGCTGGTAAATTGAAGCAGTGTTAAACTGGTCATAAATCAGAAGAGCTTGTGTAATGGCCTCTTGGTCTGTTGTCCAGTGTGTAATGGCCCATTGTCTGTTGTCCAGTGTGTAATGGCCTATTGTCTGTTGTCCAGTGTGTAATGGCCTCTTGTCTGTTGTCCAGTGTTAATGGTCTATTGTCTGTTGTCCATGGTGTAATGGCCTATTGTCTGTTGTCAAGTGTGTAATGGCCTATTGTATGTTGTCCAGTGCTCATCATAGCATCATATGTTATTGCTACTCTTTCTAAATTACCAAGAAGATTGCCATGAAACATTGCATACACATTCATTGCAAGGTCTAGTTGGTCCTTAATGAAAATGGTGCCCCTCAAATATGGAGTATGGTCACTGTGGCAATCATGTTTAAAATGCTATTGTTACTCCTCCTGATTGGACTGTAATATCAAATGTGATTTTCACTGAAACAATTCTCATGATGTCTGCTTTGTCCAAAATGAAAAAGGTGCTACCTGACATACTGTAAGAAAATTTTACCATCATTACTCCTTCAGAAAGGATGGTCATATTGACACTGGAATTTTTGCTACAAGATTTCTTATTATGTCTAGTTGGTCCTAAATGAAAATGGTACTCAACAGGCAACTGATGTAGCCACCACAGCTGTCATTGTTATTGCTACATTCCCTGAATTGATAGCTGTAGTGACCTGGAGTTTTCAATAAAAGACTTCTTATGATGTTTAGTTTGCCCTAGATGAAAATGGTGCTGATCTGATGTCAAATATGGCCAATATAGTAGCCATCTTGTATTTTTTTGATAGCTGCATCTTCTAAAAAGATGGTCATTTAGACATGGGTTTTCATTAAAACATTTCTTTATATATCTTGTTGGCGCTACATAAAAATGGTCCTTGTCAATGGTGGTGATTTAAAAAATCTAATTACTGGTACTCTTGAAGGGATGGTTGTATCAGCATGGGGTCTTGGTACAGCATATCTCAATACATTTAGGTCTGAAATGAAAATGATGCCATTGTTACATCACAATATTTGAAAATCTTGTAACAGCTAACTCTCCTTGATTGATAGCTTAACTGGCATGTAAAAATAAAACAAAAGGAAGCCACATCTTTTTTGCAGTATATGGTTGTTCCTATATGAAAATGATGCTGATCCAACTTTCAAAAGGACAGTTTTGATGGCATTTATGTGGCTGCTTCTCCTGAACAGATGGTTGTATCACCATGGAGTTTTCACTACAACATCATTGAAATATGCTGCTGGTTTTGATCAAAATGGTGTTCATCTTAACTTTAACATGGCACCACAGTGACCATCTTGAAAATCTTGTTGTCTCTTGCATGAATGGTGGCATTCATGTGGGTTTTCATGAAAACACTTCTTGCAGAATGTAACTGGTTCTGACTAAAAATGATGCTAGTCAACTGACACATGAAGGACTTTTGGAAAACAAACATAATTGAACTTGGGGTTTAGTCAGAGGGCATTTTTTTGCCTTTTTGTACTTCATTTTGCTTATGAACACAATGAAGTATAGATATACAGATGAATTTTGACCAGATTTTGTATTTGATTTTTTTTTTCAATAAACAAATTGAGAATCAGTGCTCTGATTTACTGATTTTAAGGTCAGATTGTTGACTTAGGTTTTTTAGCTCTACTGGCTTGTGAGCATGATAAGGCAAACAAGTATAAATGGACTTTTATCAAACCCAGTAAATTTGTGGATGTATAAGAAGAAAACCCTGAATGATACCACTTTAATGACTTAAGTCTTTTCCCAAAAATATGTTCAGTTATAGATGTAACCAAATGTGTCAGTATACCTAGACACTGAGACAAATTCAGTGATATCTATCCATAATATCAGGTTCAGTTATAGATGTAACCAAATGTGTCAGTATACCTTGACACTGAGACAAATTCAGTGATATCTATCCATAATATGTTCAGTTATAGATGTAACCAAATGTGTCAGTATACCTTGACACTGAGACAAATTCAGTGATATCTATCCATAATATCAGGTTCAGAGCCAAAAGCCATAACAGAACTAGTACTGCACTCAAGGTACATTGTGAACATGTAAACTTGGACATGTAAGAAAATAGCTTTGTTACCAACTTTGGTATGATGTCTTTTCTAAACAACATCAGAGATGGTTTCAAAACTCAGCAGATAAAAAGAATCAAAGGACAGAAGAGATGGACTTGCCTTGGATTATTTTCTTTTCAGTCAGTAGAGCATTAGTCCATTTGAGGGACTCTTGTTCAAGCAATTGCTGTATCATCTGTGATAAAAAATATTTACATATATACTTACAGATGTTGATATACTTTGTATGTTATGTTTTCATTATTATGTTTCTTACAAAAGATACACAGTCTGATTCTTGTTGTAATATTGTTATCTAATGCATCCCGTTAACTGTCATACGTATGCCATATGTAGAAAACTGTAAATTTCTAGATTTGAGTACCGTAATTAATTTTGGATATTTTACTTAGTAAATAATTATTTTTATACCCTTATAATCTTTTGTGTGTTCATAATCTGATATTTTAATTCATAGAAACTAAAGTGTAATATTTATGACCTGGTTCTGATTATATTACACATGTGAAGTGTTTCTTCCTGATTCAGATTTTGTTGTTGTTGTTGTTGTAGGGTTTAACGCCATTTTTCAGCACAAGATAGGCTATACATGGCGGCCAATATTAATGGTGGAGAAAGAACCCTGGAAAACCCTGGGAAGAACCACCGACCCACGAGAAGCTACTGGCAGGCTTTCTCACGTACCCACATTAGCCGAGCTTGAGACTCGAACCCACGCAGAGGTGAGATGGCAGTGATCCGGAACTGTGAGCGCTTTAGACCACTTGGCCGTTCAGGGGCCTCTTCAGATTTTGTTACAGTATGTCTTGTTGCCATTTTAATGATAACTAAGTTTGAAACCAAAAATTCATCATATGGTATATAAATTAAAATCAAACTCTTGTCACTTACATTGGCCATTTAAGGTCATGTTTTGTTGTCTGATAACATGTTTGTGTTTATTCTGAAGGGTTAGTAGTCCTGAGGGTTTTTGCAATATCTGCCTTTGAATTTTTGGAACGTTGCTTTTAATTGGGACTGTATAGCCAGGATTGTACTGATGTGCCATTAAACCCCTTAAAGGTTACCTGCATTAAGCAATCACTTATCTTAAGCAGACAGATTATCAAGGTCATTGACACTAATTTATCTTGGTTATAAAACACTATTTAGGAACCAGTTGTATTAAGAATATAAATCTCACTTCCAAAAAGAAGACTTCTTAAGGCAAATTTGACTGTAGCTTGAAATCTTTTCAAGACGGTCTTAGGGATTTTTATCAAAGGAATTGAGTGTTAGTTGAGTGTTTCTTTAAATTGTCTGACTTCCACAACTCCTTTTATTAAATAAAAAAACTCTAGTATAATTAAAGAATATAAATGCATATTTTAACCTCTTGCTTGTCTCCATTTAAAATAACAGTTCCAATTTTGTATAAAGAGTGACACAGTAGAAATGGCACTCCTGTGTAAGTCCATATCCTATTTTACAGGAGTTTGCCAAATTTCAGGTAACAAAGCTTCAAAAAATCATACACCTCCCCTCTCCTTGTCCCCTATTTTGGGACAGACCGTGTGGACTTATCATAGAATATATTCCATGATATAAAATCTCACATTTGAAAAGGAATTTTTTGAGAACTGTAGTGAAACTGGAATCAGAATTGATTGGGAGGGGAGAGGTAAATTTTGTCTTACATATTAAATAACTAGCTGTATATAATTAATAAGAATATAAATTGTAAAGAATGACAGCAGTATACCAGTCTTTAACAATTTTATCTTTTATGGACAGTTTTTTATATACAACTAAAATTTGTATGTAAAATTTAAAAACAGGTTAATAAATGGCTGTCAGTTGTGAGCAACTGTTCTTTTTGTTAGAGAATATTGAGAAAGGTTTTTACTGCATTATGTTAGACCTGAGAAAACATTCCTTAAGTATGAATGATGACATGGTTTGGATGAATGGCATCCAGTTTGTGAATGGTTTATCATTGTTATAAACATCATTTGTGTAATGTTGGTAACTCTTATTTGATGTTCAACATATTTTACCTACTTAATGCATGAGGAAAAACAAACTTGACCAAACTGAATGGTCTTCCGAGTGAGATATAATTACTGTAGTAAATATTAGTCAACTTGCATGATGAGAATTAATAAATGGGTCTTGAACTTTTGTAGCTTATGACATAAAATTTTGTGTACCTAATGTGTGTTGTGAATCTTTTGTACTTATTTTGTATAGTGAATATCCATGAAATTTATTGGTTACAAAACGTATGTCTGCATTAAGTGGTAAAGGAGAGATTGGACAGTCAATGGTTCAGCAGTTTGCTTTCCAAAAGTATTGTTACATTTTTTGCATGCTCCGTGTATCCATAGAATAAAGCAACGTTTGTGTGCTCTGTGTATCCATAGAATTAAAGCAATGTTTGTGTGCTCTGTGTATCCATAGAATTAAAGCAATGTTTGTGTGCTTGTGTGTCAGTAGAATAAAGCAATATTTTATCATATTTTCTTTATCAAGTCCTCTAATTATATATTTTGGCTTTCACAGCAGCTTTGGCATAAAATAATTGTTGTGTGTCATTCAGTGTTTCCAGTTATATGTTTCCCTATTAACTGTATGAATAATAATCAGAAATATTTGCATAGACTTTTAGGAAACATTTATTGACGTCTTTGACTTCCAAAGCAATGGTAGTACCTCAGTTTAATGTGTCTTATATTAAAAAATGTGTCACAATCAGAATATGACATCATTTGTCAAGTTTTTTTTTCAAACCATGTTAATGGGAAGCAAGACATCAAAGTGACTTTTCCATCGTGGTTGTTATCAATAGTTTGATACAGTTTATGTTAAAAGTTTTTCAGCAATGCTTTGATAGTGCTAATGACATTCAGGCTCAAGCCTTCTTGTTAATTCTTTCAGCAATTACACATTACAGTAAAGCCAAAATGTTAAAAATTCCTTACTAGAATCAACAGCCACATTGAACCTCAAGGTGTACATATATGAAAGCCATATTTTTATAATGAACATTCATATCAACACCAGATAATTCAGTATAATGAGGAACATATATAAAAGCCTTATAATGAAAAATTCATATCAGCACTAGATAATTCATTATAATGAGGGATGTATATAAAAGCCTTATAATGAACAATTCATATCAACACCAGATCACTCATTATAATGAGGGACTACACTATTGACAAAAATGCACGTGTATTCTTTTGTTTGAAGAAGCACAGAATACATCAGAATAAACAAAGTGACAGATAATTTGATGATTCTTGATAAATCTTAATAAGTGTCAAAAGTTAAATTCTATAATAAGTAATAAATTTTATCACATAGTTGGTATAGTTTTCTTATAGTTTGTGCAGTTTCATCTTTTTGATATTACCACACATTAACATATAATTTTATGTGATTCTGATTGGTCCAAATAAGACCATGAAATTATTATGCAGCGGTTTTATGATTTTGTCCTTTTTGTTGATTTTGTCATCGCCCTCACCCTCACCCCTTCGTCCTCGACAGAACTCAATCAGGATATTATCGATCATAACATCTTCTCTATCGTTGTTGTTGGTTTAGAGTAGCAGTAGTGGTGTTATTGTTCGTTACTGTTGCTATCGTTGTGCTGTAGTCTTTAAAAGTCTTCACTAAGAAATTAAGTGTAACGAAAATCCTTAACGACAATACTTTCCCTTGATTACCCGTGATATTGGATATCACGGCCAGTTGACAGCTCGTACTCCAGATCAACGTCAAGGTTTCTCACCGTGACTGGCTTTGAACAATTTCTCGAAATGGGTGCTCTTTGATCCGTGAACGGTAGAAGTATATAATTCATAATGGTATTCAGTGAGACAGTGGAACAGTTTCTTCAAAACAAAGCAAGGCATAGACGTGACACATTTCAAGTTAAATAAAATTGACATGGGCTGGAATTGGTTGTGCGCGATATTCATCGTATCTTCCATGCCACCTTATTCAGGTAAACTTTTTTTTGCGTTACATATTATTCGTCAAATATAAAACTGAATTAAGTTTCTTTAATTTTTTTCTCCCGCTAGGCATGTTCGTAATACATTTTTACAGCCATTGCAGATACCTGTCCGTTGATAATTCCGTAGTGTTATCAGTCCGAGATTTTTCTCTAATACTCAAAAAAACCCCAGCTAATTACTTCCATATTGATTTTTTTTTTTTAAAACTTCGAGTCGGTTTTTAAATTTGCAGGGGTGCGCAACCTACGGCCAGTGAACGTGTTCTGTCCGGCCCTCGGGGAAAATTGAAACAACACAGAAATCTGGCTCGTCAACAGTAATTATATTAAAGAAATTCATGTTTGCGGCCTTCGAGTGGTCTCAGAAAATGCAATCTGGCCCTTGGCCGAAAAAGGTTGTGCATCCCTGCTTTAAAAAAATAATCTAAGTACTCTCATGTATTCGCGTGTGCCAGCCTTTGTTTTTCCCAGATATTTTGACATATGTTTTACTACAGTAATATAATTTGAAAGACCTCCGTCGTGTGCGATGGGGTAGGGGCTGAGAGAGAGAGAGAGAGAGAGGATGGGCGTCCGAAGAAATTTTTCCAGGGTGTGGAAAATTCATTATTCGGAGGGGGGGGGGTGTTTCAGCAAACATCGATGGGGATATATATATTGGACAATATATTTCTTAATAGGGCCTATGGGGGTGCAACTGCATTCTCCCTTCATTGCGGGCGCCCAAGGTTGTGGGGCCGTTGTGATACTGATAATATCCCAAACCGAGTTCATTAACCGTTATTGAGTTGGTTGTTTGATTTTAACGGCACGTTCAACACATGATCTGCTATATCAATAAAAAAAAAAATGGGAGATAGTCGTGTTTCACAAGGATTAACTGTATCATGGTAAGAAAATGAGAGATAATTGCGTTTCAGAAGGACACCGAGGCAGCCGACACGGGCTGGCCTGGGAGGTTGTAGAACCGGCGATGCTTGGATTACAAATTCGATACTGACTGCTGTAGTTGTGATACCACGACATACAACTCTCTCTCTGTCTCTCTGTCTCTGTCTCTCTCTCTCTCTCACACACACACACACTGAAATTCAGCGTACACCTAGGAAATAAGATAGAGGTTAGTAGACAGCTATTGTATTTCTTTCAAAAAAGAGTTTAAATTTTATCTTTAAGTGACAAAAGTTACAAAATATCTGACCCGAGACGATTGTTCCTGTAATGCTTGTTATCCTTGCTACACAACTGATCTTTATTGATTCAATGTCTTTGCAGGGTATTTAGAAATCCCGACCCTTTATTATTAAAGATTTTTTCTTCTTCGTAATAAAACTCGTATTCCCTCTCCCAAGCCGACCGCTGGATTCGAGAGTGAGGCAGGGGTGCTCTCAGCGTTATTTTTGTGGCAGGGTCGCCAACATGTAGTGGACAGCAATTAAGTTTTACAGATGTAGGCCAAAACAAGTTTGGAGCTGAAATCGGCGGGGAGGGGGGGGGGGAAGTGCCCCCCCCCTCCCCCTTGCTCCTATGCGTGGGCGCCATGGAGTTATGTATGGAAGGACCTCGTGGCGAGAGTGTCAGGGATGGTTAACTCGGTGGAGTGTTCTGTCAAGCAGTGTTCATGCGGAAACGATTTACACTGGATCAGACGGATTATGGGTTCTATCTCACCTCCCCATCCTCAGACAATATTTCTCTGAGTCTAAAATTCTTAAAGTCATTATAACGCACACACGATTATATCTTGTTAATCTTACTCCCCTCACTCTCATGATGGGGGGTGGGGGTGGGGGTGGGGCAAGAGTTATGCAGGAAGTGTTTTGTACAGTCGATTAGCAAAAACATGAAAAATAAAGACCGTAAATAATTCTCAAGACGATGATATGCCGAAAGCTTGAAGTTTGTTTGGGAGACTTTATATTCTTACATGCTGGTCAAGTTGATACCTTATTCTTCGCTATCCCAATATATTAGAACCTTGCATACTTAACCAAGATTAAGTCAAGGGTATGGTCTGATTAACAAATGGTGTGATACACGAGGTTATGGTCTGATTAATTAATGGTGTGAGACACGATGTTATGGTCAATGATTCAAGCACAGGAGATTTTCTTTTAAAATTTTACACAGTATGGGATAAAAAGCTATTAGGGCATCATTAATATGTTATATTATTACTTTTTCGTAATGTTGGCCAAGAGCCGCAGTTTGGTAGCTCATAAAAAGTAATGACATACGGGATCAAATGTGAACACGTTCATTTCGAAAATAAGGTTGATTTGTTTTTTTTCATTATTTGCACACACTTTCAGTCCAAGTTAGCCACTATTACTTCATCTCATACAAAGATATGTAAGATACCAAATTTCAAAGAATTACACATTTATCAAACGAAAAGCTCCGATTATTATAGTTTGCTCTACAAAATAATTCTTTACTCATATAATGAACCCAACAACTGTCATTTTAAATTTCAACTATTTATTGTAAATCCAATATTTATTTAATGCAGCTTTGTTGTTGCCATTCTATAACCTTGTGTTCGTTTCTTATGCCTGTATTGATTTTATTGAAAATTATATTGCTAAATGTGCTTTGGACTGTTAAAAAACGACAGTGTATAATTTATTCAACACACGCTACAGCTCAGCTTTGATAGCAGACAAGAAAGCACCCAGTTACCCATTCGACAAAGTGTATGACTTCATACGGAAAGCAATGTAAGCCGGGGAAAGTTTCAATGAAGTTAAGTTGATTGCTCGAATCAGGATAAGGTGTATTAGATGATTTTTTAAAAATATTTTTAATGTTGACTCGAAAAGAAATTGAGGTCTATATTCTGTCGTGAGGTTTTCGTTAAATACTGCTCCCTACGGCATAAGCATTAGATTTCAGTCATTGTATTTATTCATTCAACAAAAGCTTTTGATTGTGGACAGATCTATTGTGTTAATGTGAAAAACACTTTATCGGTGAAAAGTTTCTTTTAAAACACTTTTGTCTCGAATGATCGCTGTTTGAAAGGTTCTGACGACGCAATAGTAATGTACAGAAACAGCAAAGAAACTAAATAAAACACTTTCTATTTGGATCAACAAGAAAGACATACAGAGTCCATGTCGTGGTAATGGTATTTAGCCATCCTTTGTAATAATTTGCCAGGAAGGTGAATTAAGTTAAAATGGATCTTTATTGGTCTTTACAGCTCATGGACAATTTAAAACAAATTCAATCAAAGCATGTATAGAGAAACAGAAGACAATACATATGTTCACGTTCAAATGATATACAGTAATCTATATGAACAAGTTGACATGGATATGTACCGTATATATTCGCTTATAAGTTTAGCCCAGCTGCAAACTGTACAGACCCAACTATGTTAGGAGTAATCAGTAGAATAAACAACATACACTTTGATCTGCCGACTCATTATGCGTCGGCAGATTAGAGTCTATGTTGTTTGTAGCTGGACTCTACAAGCGTTTATGTACGGAAACTATGAATTTATGTAGACTGTAAAGGTAAAGTGTGGAAGTTTTTGTTTAATTTGTGTGGGTTTAACACCATTTTCAGCATATAGGTTGCTATACATGGTGTCCAGTATATTTCGTGGAAGCTACTGGTAAACTTTCTGCCATACCCCCGCTGGCCGAGCAGAGACTCGCACCTACGCGGACAGATGTGAGATGTCAGTGATCTGTGAAGGCCACTTCACCACACAAGGCCCTATTTTTCTTTAAGCTTATTTAGGCGTTTTCCAAAGATGGTTAATTGTCTTTAATTCTGAGTGCTAAATAAACAGCGACTCTGTGTGTGTGTGTGTGTGTGTGTGTGTGTGTGTGTGTGTGTGTGTGTCTGAGAGAGAGAGAGAGAGAGAGAGAGAGAGTCTAACGGACAGCATCGCGAAATTATACCACTACATTAACGACGTAGGGTCGGAAGTTCGAAATTCTATCACCGCGAAAATGGCCTGTTATGCAGTAGTTAGTCCAAGTTATATACGCCTAATATAAAATAAATAATAAAATGGTTTCTGCATTTATATACATGTGTTTGCTTTAATTGGTGTAAAAAAAAAATTTCAGATTCGGCATGCACGTTTCCAAGCATATTTTCTGGAGCATGGTGGGATAGTAACCGGGGTGTGCTAACCTTCGGTTCCGAAAATATAAGCGGATTGTCCTTGACTATTTACGGCACCAATCTGCAGAATTGGGATTGTTGGCAGGTTGACGGGTTCCAGGGACAAAATGACGGGGGCACGCTTATCATAAAGTGAGCGCAATTTCTGGTTATGGTGTTATAAATACTTCATCCATGTGACATTAATCCTTATTGATGAAATAAAAGTATACATAGTGTTGAAATGTAAAGCGAACAATTCGACAGCGGACTTTCAATATGCAAATTTTTGGTCAATATTCTCAAATAAATTGAGAGCTGTACATAGAAAACGTTAATATAAGCACTTTTAACATACACTTCATTGTGAGATTTTGAAATATATCAGTCGGAGAAAAATTACGTAGTCATAGTGGCGAAACCACTTTTATCACCACAGCGACGATATCACTTTTGGAAGTATCTTTTTTTAGCCCTTGTGTATGTTATTCGAACCTGTAAACGTATTTCCATATTTAAGCCTATTTCAGTTTTCTTCTTCTCTTCCTTCTCTCCCGCCCCCCCCCCCTTCCAAATTTGGATGCGCATGTCTTAAAATGTGTCAGCTTTATACCCCTCTATTGTACATTTATGCAGTCAATGAGCTGCCATGAAGAACTGCCTAAAAACGAACACCAAACAGCAAAAGTTGACTCAGTATTAACTTTTTTTTTTTAATAATTATGTTTCTACGTGAATAATAGAAACCGTCGGTGACAGAACTTACATGACCTGTTGCTATGTGTCACCAACACAGTTTTGTATACCTACAACACCCTATGACAAACGGTACACATTTTTTTTTTTTCTAAAAACAATCGTGATTAAATATAGTAAAACAATTCTTCAGTAGCAATTTTAACTCATATCACAATCGTGCTTGATAACGATGGATAAATCGGACGTTGATTAGTGTCGATCGCAAGGCGAAATTAAGTGACAGTCGAAAGTTGGATACAGAATCTGCTACCTAGCCCGATTGCAAGCTTGCTAAGGTCACAAAAAGTTTACGCTTGAATGTAGAAAAAGAACGAAAGTCCTCAAAATCAAATTCACAATCATTTTAAAATCTTTTGTTTAAAGATGTTACTCTCTGAAGTCTGTCAGAAACAACCGCTCTGTTATGTTTATAGTTACTCACCAATACAGTATCAATCCGTGTATTAATCCTTTATGTGTTTTGAAAATGTCTTCATTTTCTTAGGAATCATTATTTTGACAAAATTCGCAATTTTTGGCATGATATATGCAAGCTAAATTTATAAAACTTTGTCCCAGAAGTATTGTACAATTTAATAACTTCTTTTTATCGATGTAGTAATGCAGCTGTTAATGGATTGGTACATAATGGCAAAAACCCTTGCCAATGGACGGTTATTTCCTTAAACAATATTTAACAAAACTAAAATCTACGTTCTTTTGATTATATATATATATATATATATATATATATATATATATATATATATATATATATAGATAGATAGATAGATAGATAGATAGATAGATAGATAGAGATATGGCTTCGTCACTCTTGACATTAAATTATGTTCACCCCATCAGAATGAATAGATCATAATACGTCATAACTGTTGACCCTTTAGTATATATTTATGTATTTAATAAAAAGACACCGTCAAGAATGCATAAAAATAACTCCAAACAATAAAAAACAGCTGCAGGTTTTAACCATTTTAATAATTAGTTTTTCACATGAATCATGCAAAATTGTCAGTGACTGAACTTACATTACTTGCTATTCGAGATCATGTGTCGTGTACCTGTTACTCTTAACGTCAAATGGTGCACACTTTTAAGAAGAACCCTTGATCACGTGTAGAAATGAAATTTTACTTTAGTAGCGACTTTGACATCACAATCATAATCATTTCTGAAAACAATGGAGAAATCAATCATTGATAAGTGTCGATTACAAACTGAAATTGGGTAACAAATAAAATTAAGGCGCAGTCTTTGAAAAAAAAACTGCAAGCCTATCATCACACAAAATTTTACGCCTGAATGCAGAAGTAAATCAAATAACATACCAAATCCTTACAAGTAAACTAAACAATCATTAGAATTTCAATGATGTTAGCGCTTTGAAGCCTGTCGGAGCGTTCCACATTGGCAATGTTGTTCGCAATGTTCACTGTATGAATCAGCCCAAGAAATGTGTTGACAAAATAAAAAGCTCCTCAGTTTTTTGCATGACAACATTAATTAAATAGAAAATATACACAATTTGAAGCATTATCTGTAGAATTTAAATTTGTAAAATGTCGCTGGATAAAATTATTGTACAAGTTTAGAACTTCTTTTTACCGATAGTCGTTCATCGCACTGACACAGAATGGAGAAACAAAATCTTTGCAAATCGGAGGTTTTTACCCCCCACTCCCAGGTATATTACAAAAATAAAAATTATGTTTTCTGAGTAGATATTAGGAAATATTTAACGATATTTAAATATTTAATGACCTCGCAACTCGTGACAATACATTGTTTCCACTTCAATCGTGAAATATTTATTGATATATGTTAAATAAAAGTAGATATCCTCTATATTCCTCCATTATTTTTTTTAATAGAAATGTTATAATTTCATATTTATATCAATAATTGAGAAAAGTAGTTGTAAAATGGGAAAAGTATAATATATAAATATGCACATGAACGGGTCATTAAAATATCTCTATTTGTGACCTGTACTAATCTTTCCAAATTATTCTTTGTTTTAGAGCCGGGGATTTTCTACGTACCTTCGAAGTAAACTTCTACGTCTACCTATGTTTAAACCTTACCAGGATTTCTGCTTATTCTTTTTATTACTACCAGATGTACGGTGAGTGTTGCTTTATTGCATATAAGTTACTGGATGACGATGAGAATTTCTGTAAAGTTCGCAGATCTTTATTGGAAAGTGCCCAATCAATATAGTTGTCGTCACTGTCAGAATTTGTACAAGTTTCATACTTTTTTTCCGTTAATCTACGCACCTAAATGTTCGTTAATCCGTTCATTTTGTACGATCATGTATCTGTCTTTTCTTTAAAATGGTTCTGACTACATTTTATTGATTTTCTTACAAAGTTCGCCAGTGTTTTTAAATATCAAGAGTAAACGCCTCGATAGTCTACACAAGGTATGTGCAACTTCCTCCAGGGAACGGATCGCCGAGAGATTGTGAAAAGTGTCAGTATGATGCAAATGTAACCAGATAAACAATTTCAAGACCAGATGCCGAACCGGATGCGGCTTGCATATGCCTAATAAAAAACATAGGTTATTTCAGATGTGTTGAATTTACCTTTTTCCATCTAAAATTACGCTTCTTCAAAAATTTATCAGGGAATGGGACTCTCCGCCAAGCTACGTAAATTTTGCTGAGACAAAATTTAAATAGAAATATCAGTACAATAAAATAACTTTGTGAATAATGTAAATTATTTATAAAACATACAAGAAATACATTTAGAATATGTATGTTATATGATTCCTAGGTTCATATGTTGCTTTACCTCAATAAATATGTTCCATGTAATTTATATTTTGCATTTTTGCAACGTTCAATGATTGAATGTTACTGGTTATTATTGGATTTTAACTTGTTAAAACGAAATGATTTTTTGCTGTATTTATCATTGTTCACATTGATTATATATTTATCCATCTTCAGTTTGTATGTCCTTGTTGTTAATGATGGATGACTTTTAAATCTCCTAAACTGCCAAATCTCGTTTAAACCTCTTACATCGCCAAATTGCGTTTCAATCTCGTGTACCGCCAAATCTCATTATAACGCCATATATGTATGTGGATAAATATTGGCGTTCTAGTGAGAGTAGGCTTCTAACAAAAATTTAAATAGTACAATATATTTTACCTCTAGACCGCCAGCCCAATGCTAACAACGAGCGAGTTTTTGTAACCGAAGCTCGTGAGGACAGTCTAACAAAGGATGATATTTGCAAGAAGCAGCTAGGTTCGGGATTTGATGCAGAGTTTAAGCTTCTGTTGAAAGAAGGTAAGATATATTTCCATGAAAATATATTCTATATTCATCTTATGCTTCTCTGTCCCGCTGGGAGCTCAGGGCCTTGACTCTACTCTACCTTGCCAGCGGACCGGGTTCTGGGTTGTCCTCAATTAGTTCGACTCACGCTGTTCTGGCAGCCTTGACCTGTTCCATTGTCGACCTGCGCCAGGTTTTCTTTGGTCTGCCTGTCTTACTCTTGCGTTGGGGGTTCCATTCTAGGGCATGCTTAGTTACTGTTTGGCGGCTTTCGCAGTGTATGCGCGATCCATAACACTCCCATTTCGTTTTGGAGTGTTCTTGGTGTATAGGTATGTGGCCGGTAGTTTCCCAGAGGTCGGCTTTAATGATCCCTTCAGATCGTCTCTGGCCAATGAATACGTTGACAAAGGGGCAGATGCAGCTGTTCATAAGGTTGTCTTATTCGCCCTTTTGGTCTCCGAGTAGGACAGACTTCACATTTGTATTGAACAGTCGGATCTTGTTCTTTTCTTCGAGGGACAATGAGCTACATATGATATATTTTAATTGCTTAAAAGAAAGCGACTGTCCATAACACAGAAAGCCGTCTTACTGATTTCTTTGTCGGCTTTTTCTGGATGCATTCAAAGCCATCATATGAAGTAGGTGTTCAACTTTACAGAGGCGACGCAAAGAATTCATGCAGAATGGCTGGAGCATATCAAATGTAGAAAAAACCCCTCATAAAGGTGGACTAATACTGACAAAAATACTGCGCGTCTGTGATACACCACCAAACATAGGGAAGTATTTTATACTCACTCACAATTAATTCTACAGTCAAGTAAACGTAAGAAGATGGTAACCAACCATCTAACTCTTTACTCTTTCTTTCTCTGTCTCTCTCACTCATATATTTACAAATCATCTTGCCCGGCTCCCGGGACAAGCTCAAATTCGATTCCCGCAAGCTCAAATTTGCAATGTCCCAAAAATTGAGAGAGGGACACAAGATATAAGAAGTTGTATTTAATGTCGATAGTCTTCGTAAAATACAGTAACTCTGCGTGAGCTAATTTATCGACAAGAGGTCTGGTATAGTTTCTAATGGTTTATATTCTGCAAGTTTTATACCCTGGAACTCACCACAATACATATATCAGCACCTTTATTTTGCATTTATATGTAGATATCCTTCTTATGCATACCTGGATAGTTTCTTTCATCTACTATATGTGTCATTTCCATTAATGTCAGGGCCAGTCTCACATTTTCTAGCACAGGCGTGATAATGTGAATATTTACTATTTAAAGCAAGTTTTGACAAATAAGGACTAAATATTTATGTTTTATTTTATCAGCTACATTGTAATCATAATATTTGCACGTATCAAGGATTCGCCGACTTTCCAGTCTTAAATTAGTCTCGGACAGATTGTAAGATTGCCGACTCTAAACAATGCCTTTCCAAAGATTGTTATGTTGTCATGTCGCCGATTTTATGGCGAGTAGGTGTTAACTATTAAAAATACAACTCGTGAGAGTTCTTTGACAGATGTGTGTTTGGAAATAAAGGTATTCGTCCCCAGCGATTAACTTACAAGGAAGATTTCGTTCACAACGTGATTGATTTTAGGAAAATGATAGCTCTCACAGGTGGTGTTTATAATATATTGTTTACATCATAATTACAGGAGACTCAATGCATACTGCTTAGCAAACAATTAAATGGACAAATGTAAGTGTTCTCAAATCATTTACTATAGTCGGATTTTCAAATATGTTTATGCATATCACCGATTTGAAGGTGAATACATGACAATTGTTAAGTACATGGATAAGATAAATGTTCACACAACCTTTGAGTTTTGAGTATAATTAAATCATTACAGACAGTCTTGCTTTAACTATCTTTATCTCTCTTAAAAACTTGCTATGTCCAAAATAATTTTTGCCCATTCTGCCTATCCATTTATCTATCTATAGACATGTACATATCTGCTTTTGCTCTTCCATCTATATCTGCATTATAACTCTTTCAAATATATATTTGGGACAAGCTCACATTTTCGAAGAAAAAGCTCAAATTTCCAGTCATCTTAGATAAAGTGTTGTGACACGTTCTTTCACTCTTATTCTTTCGATACCGCGATAGTTCATGATGTTGCGTATAGGTTCTTTAAAAAGTAACAAAAGAAAAGAGTGAAACCAACAAGCTTTGTAAGTTTTAACAAAAATAATTTATTTCCCTAGAAAACACGGTGAAAAGGTGAAAATAGAAAATAGGACTTACAGTTTGTGAAGACAATCCAAACATTTATCCTAGTACTGAAAAAATACAAGTCCTGTCACTAAATAGTTTTAACTGAATCCAGGTTCGAATCTTGATGACGTTCCAAGATGGAGGATGATGACGTCAGGTGAAGTCTTTATACGAATGTCAAGAGTTCCACGTTGAACCACAACTTGTAATGTTTCAATTTAGAATAAATTTCCATCAAATGTCTTTGTCACTTGTATAGTTCTCCAGGGAATAAATTATTATATTCTAAAAAATAGATGAACTTCTAAATAAGCTGTCATCTATGATAAAACATCTCGAGCTCCAAAGATGTAAAAATACAACTTTTTACGGCACCTAATAGAAATATATCCTTCTTCTTGAAGATATATTATACGACTGACTATTTCACGGGGATCTGAGTATTTTTAAACTGAACTAAGACGTCATTTCAGGCGCGCACGATGGAACGCGTGGCTATTTCATTATCAAATAGCGTAATTACACGTGTGCCAGAAAAATGACCTTGGCAATAACCAATCGTTTTCGCGCAGTGTTTACCTAAATCGACAAATCATAGCAAGATAAAATCGTGCTTATGCGAGTCATACTACGTTTTATATAAACATAATATCTGTTTCAAAAATATCAGATCCCGTGAAAATAATCATTACAATGAAATGTAATGATACAAAAATAAAATAAAAAGAATTTAAAATTAACACAAGCAATTAAATTACATATTCGTAACAATGATCTAAATCACCTTAAATTCAGCAATAATAACAAAAGCTAAAACAACAACATTATCCCCCCTCCCCTGCACAAATCTCAACAATAATTATTATCAGTATTTACCTCAAAGTAAGCTTTTAATATATCATCTAGTAGATTGGCAGAAAGTTGAATTTGAAGTCACAGCCGGTGCACAGTCTTATTAATAGTTTGTAATAAATATTCTTTATGCCGTCGAGATTGTTTAATTATACAACTTCGATAGTTTTTGCATTCATATAGTAAAGATTTGTACTAAGAATGTAAGTCAACAACATAAAGTTTTTATTTTAGTTAGCGGTACATTTATGTCTGCATTCACTTAACCTTGCTGCATGTGAAAATGTCAGCATAGTCTGATAATGCCACACATCTCATCATCACAAATCTATCTGCATATTTTTTCCGTTATTACATTTAAGGCACGAAGTATATTAGATGTTAAACGATTTCATTTAAGAAATAGAAGTCATGCCAACGTTTGAATTATATTTTATATAATGATACGTACATGACCTATGCCAACGAACGTTGAAGCACGGTTTTATATATGTGGGTAGCACAATATGACATTTTTCATGAATAAAAAAATAGAGGAAAAACATACTTGACAATTGTATTTTTGAATAAGACACCATTGTTTTTTACAGGCAGTGAATCTGACGCTAGGCAGGAATTGCCAGACCAGTTGCTAGGGAACTTTGAATACATCTTTATGGACACAAGTGGAAGTTATTGCAGTAGTCCCGCGGGACAGATGGAAACCTGTGGTGACAAGAAAACTATGGTCTTCGACTACACAAAGTGCAAAAAAGAAATAGCTTATTCAAGTAAGTAGTTGTTAAATTACTGAACATACATACATACATACATGCATACATACATACATAGATACATATATAGATAGATACATACATACATACATGCATGCATGCATACATACATACATACATACATACATACATACATACATACATGCATAAAAAGATTTGTGTGCAGATGTTTGTATCATCAAACCTCAATTACGAAACAAGACTGAGGTAATTAATGTCTACAACTTAGTAAATTTGTATAAAAGTTTCATTTCTTTAATTTCACCTATTATCAGATATGACTTTAAGCATCAAAATCAAATTTATGGGACTTTGTTTTAAAAGCTCTATTATTATATTCCTTAATTCTTCTTCATTTCTGTTTTCTCTTTGTTTTCTTTGCGAGTAAGGCAAACAAAAGAAGCAACGCTTCTCTTGGATAATTCAGAAAAAAACGGATATTCCTTCATTCTGAACTAAATTAAGTTTTCTTGAAGGATAGCTTTCCTCGACTCGGATTATCTTATTCATGTCAAAATGTATACTGTTCACACAGATTTTCATTTTCAGCTTCCGGAAACCTAAGCTGCGTGGCTAACTTACAAAAAGGGACACACATATACGTCATGATGTACAACCCTGACCCTGCGGAACCATCTTATAGGTTTACCTGCTTTGTAAGTATTATATACTATATTAAAGAAATTTTGCTATTTTCGGACATATAGTGTCATGCAAAATGTGAGATTTTGTTTATAAGATAAAATACTGTTACAGAAACCGTCGCGAACTGAATTCTGTGTTTCATAGAACATTTATCTAGTAAAGAAAAGCACCATTAAAAAAACCCAACAAAATACACTGGAAACATTAGTCTAGTATTATTAATCTCATCAGAACCCTGAAGAAATATATTGGGAAAAATTAGTATAAATGAGTTAAACACATCACAGCCTTAACTTTAACGGCCTCAAAAAAGAAAGATAAGAATGTAGATACAAATACTGTTCACCGTCATATTCTAATATAGTTAGGTCTTTAGACACGTGCAGATCGTACTCTAACTAACAGGTGTTTATTTTAGGTGGATGATTTCAAAATGTGATTGCTTGACAAATTGTTCGTGTTCCATATCAAGGGAAAACGAACTATGTGTGACACATACAATTTTATTAACTGTAACGTATGTAGGAAATTAGGTATTTACTGAAGTTTTGCTTTTTATTGCTTTTGTAGTTGATAATTTGTTGATATCTTTTCACAGTTGACGACCTTCGCGATACACAGGGTGTCGTTACACTTGTAAGCTTCTCACCTGTGAAAGCAGTATTGTTTGTACTTGTAACGTTGTTTAATCCATTCCGGTTATCCAACCAGGTGATAGTCGGTTGAAAGTAACTCAGTTTTCATGGTTGCTAGAAAGTCTGGATTTTAATTTGGATACAATTTGATTTCATATGAAAAAGTACACGTCCTAGCAGAATCTCTGCATATCCTGATACAGCTTTCGTTAACTTAAAAAATTATTTGTTTTTTCGGTCTCCTCGATTGTTTCATTTCCTTTCATTTTTATTTTCTTATTTTTTAATGTTAATGTTTTTCTCAGATCATTTTTTAATTTTCTTTGAAAATGACCTAGATTAGTTAGTTAAGTTGTGTCCAATCCCAGATTGTTTGATAAAACGAGTCAAATATGTTTAAACAAAACAAAACGGTGAAAAACTGCATGTTCTCTGAGTAGTTGCACAAATCTGACAGTCTTAAAAAATGGTTCCTTGTGTATTTCAAAACTCTGAATTCATCTTCATTATTTACTATACAGTTTAAAATCGTTGTTCAGGGTGATTTTCGTTTAACAATTCCAAAATGAACTTTGTGACATTAGCAAATCGGTAGACCAGTGTATAACGACGATAGATAGACTCAGTGTGATTTAGTTACGTCTCACACACACACACACACACACACACACACACACACACACACACACATGACGCGAATGTTTAAAATGACTAGGCCATACATTGCCCGGACATTCGTTTTCTTTTAAACCAGTTTATTCTATCTTGTTATGAAAGAGTGTTGCAACACAAATTAAAATTTTTACAAGAAAATTTACCTTTCTTTTATACTTGAGTAACAATATCAGCTCTTTGTTTAATCATTTTTAATTAATGGTTATTGACCCGCACGCAGATTATATTATAACCTTGCAGCTTCAAACATTCCGTGGGAAAAAAAAAACTTTTTGTGGGTATATATTGAGATATTTTCAGGACAATCGTCAAGTTCTATAATAAATTCACGTTTCCTTCCTAGGTTGTATCATTGGATGGAACACGTGCGTCCTATGTGTACAAAAATTGTTCACCCAATCAATCACCATATACATTCTCACTAGCTTCGGACGGCAGTCCCATTGGAGGAAAATTGGCTCTGAAAATCAATGGTCAGTATAACTATCTAATTTTATAGGATGTTTCATTTCAGTAACAAAATGGAAGTAAACTGATATGTTTGTAAGCAGTCTTTTTATGAGAGAGAGAGAGAGAGAGAGAGAGAGAGAGAGAGAGAGAGAGAGAGAGTATATATTTAAGGTACATTATTTACTGCTCCCTTTTTAATTACATTGCGTATAAAGACGAGGTTAGCATAATATCGGTCGATCATTGTCTTTCTTGTAAATATTCGCCCTCTACAGCTACTTAGCAATCATTAAGTCGATGATGTGGTTATTTCTGACTAAATTGTGTCTTGGATGGCCTCTGGAATAAAGTTAATTGTAATAACTGCTGACTACATTCTGTAGTAATTAAAATCGTGCTACTAGTTAACTTTTGTATTCCTGTTCAGATGCAAGAGAATGTAATTCTTGTTCTTATTGACTTCTAGTACTTCTGGTTCTATAACAATGAAATTCAATATTTCATTTAATCTCATGAATAATTTCATCAATTACCTGCAGCCATTTTTATGGTGTCTTTATGGTGTTGCCCAATTATATCCTTTTGTTTGTAGAGAATTCAATCAAAACTTCTATATCACGGCTTTTCCACACGATAATCTCTCTCGGACAGGAAGCAGTTTTTAAGAGCTAGTTTTAGGCTGCTCCTCATTTTCGCTGCCAATTTCATTCCTCATCCCTTCCCTATCAGCTCGATCATCCTCTCCACGTTTTAATTGTTTTTCTTTGTGATAGTTTTAGATTATCTGTTGACACCAATTTTAATTTCTATTTTCAGCTACCTGTTGTAAGTATCTGCTAGCACTGATGCATTCCTTCTATCAGTCAAGTAGCCAAGCGGTAACATGCTGACTCATTAGTTCCGCGTGCCACGTTCTCGCGCCACGATCTTGTACCATACTTCGGAGCTCTGTAACGCAAACGTCTCTTACGATACACCAAAGCGGGCGGTCTTGCAGAAAAAAGAGAAGGATGTAGTTCTACAATGATACAAAATAATGTCGACCTTCTGCTCATATTAAAAAAATACTGCCGAAAAATAACATGTTAAAATATAGCCAAAAAAACATAAATTGTGAGACTCGATTTTTAAAAACCGAAAATAACCAGTTTCGGAACCGGATTTGTGTCCGGATTTGAGAGTTTTGGACCTCAACTCTAAAACAGACCAGGTCCTAATTTTCCACGGACATATAAACCTTTAAAAAAAGTAGAAAAAGTTTGAGATTAGGAGTAGAAAGGGCACAGGAATCGAAAATCGTGGGTCCAATGCGACAAGGATAATATTTTTACCCTTCAGCACATTCGCGCGTGAAGTAACCTTTTGCAAACAATGTCTTATATGTACGTATGCATATAGATAAATAGAAATCTCTCAGAAACAGATGTGTTTGGATGCATTCAGAAGTAAGCCCCGAAAATGCGTTTCCTACCCGCATTTCAGGCAAAAATGTAAAGAATCTCCAGTGGACAGTGAGTTAACGGAAGAACCCATGTTACCTTTCTCAACTCTTTGATCAACCCTACGGTTTATATTTATAATATATGTAGATATATGCCAGCAGTTTTGCTTCGGCTATTTACAAAATATTGACTGACCTAAGACGTTACGACCTCAACTTCGAGGTCAGTCTTCAAATGTTTATCTAGTGGTTAGAGCGTCCGACTCGGATGCGGGAGGTCGTGGGTTCGATCCCCGGTCGAGTCATACCAAAGACTTACAAAAATGGTACTAACAGCTGCCTCGCTTGGCGCTCAGCATTAAGAGGTTAGTGTTAGGACTGGTCGGCCTGGTGTCAGGATAATGTGACTGGGTAGGACATCATGCTACATGTCTGCGGCATGATGCCCCAGTGCTAGACAGCACTATAAACTGCCACACTGCAGACATCGTAGCGATATGACTGAAAAATTGTTAAAGCTACGTTAAAAATCATAATCACATCACATCAAATGTTTATCGATAGCTGCCATTCAGACTACTTCTTACAAATGATCAAAGTAGTTTAAAAGAAAAATCGCAACATAAAGTCCACTCTGCGTCATAGCCACTAAAGAAGCGACTCTGCTATTGGGCGATTTACTATCCAATTTTGGATATTATCCCTACGCCGACCAACTCTGAGTCACGTATGTATGTTAAAAGTAAAAAAATTAATTCCTAACACGTTACTTTGTTAGTTTTCATGACTTCCTGAAGGCAGTCTAATATAACTCTTGAAAGTAATTTTAAATTAAATGTAATGATTTCAAAACAACGTGTTAATATGTGTTTTTTTTTTTTCAAAGCTTAAAATTCACAATGCTTATTGGAACACTTCTGTTGGCAAATCTTTTTTTTCGGAGGTGCGTAGTTTTGTAGGTTGTAAAGCTCTTCTGTTTCGGAGGTAAGTAATCTTGCTTGTAGTTCGCAATCCCATAATGCCTAAATACAAGTGATCGGTTTTGAAAAACACCGGAACTTATTAAGTATTCATACAAGTCAATACAATTGTAAAAATAGCCGAGGTAGTCCATATAGAGGTTTCTTTTTTGTGGAGAAAATTTCTGGCGAACAACTAATTTTTTTTTCTTCTGTAAATTACTGCGCCGACATACATCTGATACATAATTTTGTCTCGCAGAAATAACCGAGGTAGAATGATATAAGAATTTCTTTTGTCATTCGTAACCTCACGATTATACTTTCAGTCAATCTAACCATCCAAACCAGCCGAGGTAGATTGGGTTTCTTTTTTGCAGAGAAGTTTACTGGCTTACAAAAATGTAGGACAACTTTTTCTGTGAATTACTGCGTCGACATGCATTGGAAGTACACTTCTGTGTCTCGCAGAAATGGCCAAGGTATCTTTGAATGCACGTGTTGCATTATGTTTATTATCTAATGTGTAAGAAAAATGTTTTAAATAACATTCACGCCAGACTGGTAAATTGCTTTTATTTTTCTACTAACTAAAATGCTTCGAAATAGCGTTTTATAACTGTCACCGTTGATCGTCATTAGAGACTATCCTTGACGTCACAAGGTCGGTAAACAATATCACAGCACATGTACTCTTGATTAGAGCTTTTCCTTGTTGATTTATGGCAAACTATTTACTTGCCAGTGTGATATTTCTGATGCTGTAGCTAAACCAGGAACTACTGCTTGGAGCTACTGCGATTGTTGTTGCTGCTCTTGGTTTTAAAGGCACGTTTAATATATGATTGACTATATACTGATTGGGATATGGGAATTAAGTGCCTTTCCCAAGGGCACTCGGAGGAAGCCGACCTAGGGTTTGCCTGGGCAGGTATCGAACCGGCGACCCTTGGATTATGAGTCAGAAGCTTATCGAGCTGAGCTACCACCGCTCCCGGACCTAGATGAAGCATCATTAATTTTTGAAGTGTTTCTTCTAGTATCGTCTTATTACTTTTCCTTTGATAGGAAATCGCCGCACAGGTAGATTATCTTTGTGAAAGAAATGCGTAATTCAGTTCAAAGCAAACATAATTCGAGGTTGAGTGTTCAGATATTTGATTTTAAAGAATTATTTACTCAAGAAACCTATATTGCTGCACTTTGTGAACACAAACCGACCTGGTCACACATCGAACCATTCAGCAATCGTCTAATGCTTTCATGAGTTGTTCATTTACCTTCGCCATCTAGTGGTGCCGAATAAATTGCATATGTACTAGATTTTCAACAGTTTAACCTAAGTAGTTTTTCTGAACTTCATTTGCATTTTCCGTATCTAATAATAAAGCGTGAAACATTCACTGACTTTTCCTTTGAGACGTTCGAGAATGAAATGACGCTTGTTGTATCAAATTTGTTCAAAAATTTTGTTTGTCTATTTCAAGTCTGCCATTCAAATAATGCCATTAATTACACCGTCGTTAATTCATTAAAGATACAGAACTGAGATCTTCTAAAGTTTGCCTTTGACTAAGGACTCAGACACACGAATGTGCTAGTGATTGATTCATTTTACCAATTTTGTTTTTCCAAGACAATTCATACTACGAGACTGTTTGGACTACAAGAGGCCCGACCACGTTGTCAGGAAATGTGCATGATACAACTAATGTAACTACCCAGTCGTTACCTCCGAAGGTTACCCAGATACCTCCACCTACTGAGCGACCGAGTAACCCCACAGCCCCGAATGCAGACACCATCAAGTATTCCGACAGTCAGGAGAACGCAGATAAGGGCACAGTGAGAGTAGAGGGCGGGATTTCAACAGGAGCGATTGTGGCGATTGGCGTTACTATTGGAATCCTGTCTGCAGTTGTTATAACTGTGGTCATTATTTACTTTGTGATAAAGAGAAGATCCCCCAGTATAAAGAGAAAAGTGCTTTCCTTCATGAATTTTTCGAAATAAATTCTACATTTCTTAAAATTCTTAAATAAGGATGGTCAATTTACTTCCAGAGAGAGAGAGAGAGAGAGAGAGAGAGAGAGAGATTGCAAAAGCAGTGCTGTATATAGTTTCTTTTACTTGTGTTTGTCTTAGTAACCTGAAGGAATTTGGAATCTACAGGTGTCAACCCTGATAAATTAAAATGATTTTAATGTACATCTATATGATTTAAACAAGACAAGACGAAAAATTCCATAGTACACTATTTTGCAAGATTGTACAGTACAAGGGTGCATCTATACATATTAAGGGTTGCTTTAGATCTATACATATTAAGGGTTGCTTGAGATCTATACATATTAAGGGTTGCTTGAGAT
>JAECUM010009793.1:0-16894 GCA_016617855.1 Megalonaias nervosa | reverse complement strand
TATAACAGACTGATAACAGATTTCTTACCGTATTCCTCGTGATAATGTCAGCGGTTTACCTTTTATGTTCTACGGTGTTTTGTGTATATTCCCACAGAACATATCAGTAGTAACATAATTCTCCTTCATATATTGAAGGCAATGCAGTGCATTAAAAAAAATTGAAGAAAGAAGTATATGAATATTATTGGATTCGAACTTGGTTTGTTTACTTGCCAGCCGACCATTTTTAACACTACAACAAGCAAGCGTTTTAAAACTAACTTAGATTTCTTGGCTATAATGTTATCGACCGGTAGTGAAAAAATTTATCGTATTCGCTCAATATAAATTATCACATTTATATTACATGAAAAATCCTGTAATTCACTGCCTAGTATAAAATAAAATGTAATTATATCAGTTTCTTTACGGTGAAAAGCATTGCACTGGATGATTCTGTAAGTCACTAATCGCAGAGCTTAGCTTAATTTCTTTTTAAAAATCTTATAGGAGCCGCTCGATATAGTTGTCATTTTCTGATTCATTCTTGTTTATCTTTCCACTATTTCCTTAAGTTGATTATAACATACATTTTGCTCGTAGTCATTCATATGTGTTCGTTTTGTATTTGGTGTAAATAGAGTACGTTCATGAAATTACACACTGACGTGCTGAGGACACATCTCCAAACGAGGATTTCCTCGGTTGGAAAAATTTTAAGATATTGCTTCTATCAATAATTGTAGCTAAAAAAAACACAATTCAATACCATGATTTTTTTTGAAGGTCCCCGTTTACTCGGCTGGTGCTTGTTCGTAATTTTGGAGTGCATTTTTCCTCCAAAGCTTTCGATATACACACCCGAAACCATGTCCTCGAATACCTGGTGGAAAACACCCAAAGAGATCCGTACTATTAAATTACAGGTTACAACAAATTATTATCTCCCTTTAGACCCAAACATTAAAAATCAATAACTTTTCTGGTACATTGAAAGGTCCGTGGTAATATTTTTATTAATATTTCATACATGTGTATCATTTGTGATGGGGGACTCAATATATAATCGCGATTTACATGTCCAATACAAGGAAATAAATTCACGACACGCCATACAAAAGAAGTACATAAAAATGCCATTGACAATAAGTTTCAATTTCATGTAGAGTTGTACCAAGACTGCATAATCATTCTACCGGAATGTAAAGTCAAAACATCTTGTTTACGGTGAGGTTTTACAATGTAAAGCTATTGAAAAGAAGCCTTGATAAGCAAGATTTGTATTATTCAATAAATTATATCCGCTCTTACTGCCTGATTGCCTTTGTACTGTTCAATCGAGGACAGAATTGTTGTGCAACTCATGACAAAACCTGTTATTGCGACATCGAATTACGACAAACCGAATTTGGAAGAAACGCTCATGTAACTACAGTACATAGATAAATAAACAGATAGAATCAAACATTTTATCACCACGACGATCAGTCAGAAAACATTTCATTAAAGCAGTATGTGTCTTTCATCATAGCACTCTCAAGATTTTCAACAATATGTGCAAACAAATCATAAACTGATGTATGCAATCAATGTGCGTTTATATGTGTAATCCTGCGTCATTTATTGATCTAATGATTTTGATTTACAGATTACAAATTATAGATTTACAGATTACAAAAAACAGATTTGCAGATTATAAATTATGCTCTTATCCATAGTTCTGTTTTGAAGGAAGTCGCGTTAAAACAATACACAAACACACAAAGCCAATCTGTACGTTCGATCAATCGATCGATCGATCGAGAGAGAGGACGTACATTATACATAATGATCTTTGACGATCAGGCCTATTACCTGCCTTAAACGGTCAAATCCAGGTAACTGGTATGATCTCCATAACGGTGCACTATTTCGAAATTTGTTATCGCACACTCAAGTTTAATTGTAACACACAGGTAATCAATCGATAATAATAAATACTCAAATGGCAATGTAACTCACAAAAAGAAATGAAAATAGATGTGGATGAAACCTTTGTGGGGGTTGCAGTTCCTTAACATGTATATACATTATTAACAACCGTATCTCGTACGGTATTTAAATTAGGTCTTTTCTTTGACTAAGTTTTTAAGTGACCTAGTCTAACGTATACGATGTTCCTTTCCAAATCGAAAAGTTTTATTACAAAGCGCGAGCAAAATTATTGCCAGACATCTGTCAAAAACTTTTCTGCATCTTTTTGGACATGGTATTAGATTAGTTTCACATATTTACAGTTTGCAGGCATTTGAAAAATTGTTATAACCATTTTAAATATTACCAATAAGTGCGTATGATACGTTCATTATATTCATAAATAATGTCGGTTTTAATTTGGGTTTCAGATATTTTCAGTTACACCACAATGTTAAAGTATAATTTGGGTCTTCGCTAAAAAAAAGGCACAAATCGATTGCTACGTAGCCCCCACGTTGTTGGGGTGGGTTGTTTCGTTGGTGGAATTGATTGACGGATTGTACCTTCTGACAAGGTGTCCGCTTTATTGGGTTATCGTTGTCTAGAGGGTGATCGCATTCGGTGTTATTGCCCGGATCTAGTAAATATCAATATAAAGTGTGAAACTTATAGGTGGAATAGATAGAGAGCTGAGCAGATATATAAAACAGAATGACACGAGCCCCCGTACATGAAAATAACAATTTAATCAATTACATAAACAACCGTGATAATGCATTACATTGGGAAGATACACTTCTTTTTGAAATAAATCATTCACCGAATTTCAAACACAAATATACTTATATAAATAGCCGATCTGATTTAAATGATAGAATTGGTTCATCATAGAATCGAGTGAACAGTCGAAGTCATTGCCTTGTACAACTTCATAACCTGCTTATTTCCTATTCATTCCGACTTCACTGTGGCTGTTCCTCTTGGTCCTTTCCACTTTTCCCTTCTCCAAACTCTCTTTTGTCTCGCCTCTTTCGGCCCTCGAACTTTGTGTGGGTAGGTGGATACGTAAGTACGTAGATACGTAGATACATCGATAGGTAGGTACATAGATACGTCCCGTGGAGCTATTTTACCTTCCAAAATAAACAGAAGCAACCTAAATCTTCTGTCAAATATCCTACTGGGAATAGATCATTAGCCCCCTCTAGTTATGTCAGATATCGTTCTATCGGAATTCAAACAGATACCAAAGGCTATCTGGTCAAGCTAAACATGGCAGACCATAAACAAACCTAGTTTCATAAGATTAATGTACTTCCTAACGGCTATTTCAACCTGACTCACATTATCATCCCACGAGACAACAGTTCCGGTCTCGTCTCAATTACACAAATGAATGAATGAAATTCATTACATGGCTTAACTACGTTAATTTCAGTCAATACACACATTCAAGTCTTTAGCATACATGAAACCTCACTTCATGGTTTAACAACGTTACTTTCAGTCAATACGCACTCAAGTCTTTATCATACGTAAAATCATCTAAAGTCGGTGAATTCACACGGCATCTCGTAACTCATATCAACTAAGGTAAGGCATGAAATTCTTAGATACATATTTTCCTATAACGATCAAGACGACACATTCAAACAATTCATCAAACTTATATAAAGATCATTGTACGGATTCAGATAGATGAACTCACACAGTTGTATTCATATTAAGAAAATTGACCTACGAATTTAAACAAATAAATTCATGGAAATATAAGCAAATAAATCAAACAAATCGTTATATTGGTATCAACGGATTACATGAGACTGGCGTAAATACCTTGTGCTTTCAAGCCTCGCTCGCTTCTACCGCCAAAATCGTGTCCGTCGACTTTCCAGACATCCGATCCCTTGGATAATTATTTTACGAGTGAATTTCTTCTAAATTCAAACTCGGGGTCTCCTACATTTGGTTTCTTTTGCAGAAAAGCGTAGACTGACTAAAATTTTGTGATGGGACATATTAAAACCAAGGAATTTTCGTGTGGGAATCACGCCCCTTATTTAGCATAACCAATCCGGATTAAATATATCTCCCGCCTTTTATAACTAGGCGCCAAATTTGTAGTCTGCCTGACCTCGAGATTCCCAAATAGCTGATCCTGGAAAATTTCAAATCTAACAATTCCGATGCAAGATCGAAGTTAACCTTTTCCTTCCAGTCTGTCTGACTGTTAAATAAACGAATGCTTAATTAAGAATCACTTCTCTCATGACACAGCCATTAAAAATCCGTGCATTTAACACGCCCCGGTTCCCATAATTCTAATTAATCGTTCACCTGCCCAAATTAATGTGCTCTTCATAGATCGACAGAAATTTGCACCCTTACACTAATCCAATGTATATTCCCTTCTCACGTGATTTGTATCAGCCCTTAAAGCAAAGTGCTATCTGAACCAAACACATAGTCTCCTTCAGGCCTTCCAGTTTATCTAATGAGTTAATATTATGAGAGAGAGAGAGAGAGAGAGAGAGAGAGAGAGAGAGAGAGAGAGAGAGAGAGAGAGAGAGAGAGAGAGAGAGAGAGAGAGAGAGAGAGCTTTTTACTGTTGGTTCAAAAGGTTACAGTAGCGTAGGTACAAGCAGCCTACAGCTAGGAGTACATCGCCATGGAAACAGCAATTAACAGCGTTGCTAACCAGGTCTCAGTTCTGCACATTTTTGTTTTGCGAGTGAATATTTACTTTTTTGTTATTTAGAAAGCAGCAAACACTTTAAATATTGATACTGTTAATATTATGTAAAACGAGAAATACTAAAATTACTGAATGTAAACATGAAAAAAATGAAAATTTTCCGAATGAAGCACGGAACAGACTTGACATTTTGATGCGAGGTTACAGATATGAAGTCCCAAATGAAATAAAATATAACCATAGTACATTGATAATCACGAAGGCATGGCATCAAAATAGAATTAGATCTTTGATGTAATCCTTGCATTCCTGAAAATAGTAGATCAAACGAGAAATTTAAAACTTTGTTATAACTCCTTGTATTCATTTCTCTTGGCCTTGTGGAGAAATTTGTGCGATAGTAGGACTTCGAAGTATTACTTTAATATTTGCTACATTCACTACCAGATCAATGAAAAAGACTTGTGCGTTATATTATATGCTCATACCTATTTGGTTTTCATGCACTCGTGTTTGTAATAAATTATTAAGGCAAGTGAATGTTATTCTGACACATATTTCACCTTTTATTGACTTCAATGAAATGAAGTTGTTGCATTTATCTCATGACTACCAGGATTTTGACATGCTATAAGCAAACTTACTTACCTAGATTCATGAAGCTAGATGAAGGGAAACATCTAGATAAATACTTTACTTCTATCGTTGATCTATCTTTCGTTCTTATGTGACTTGCGGAGATTTTGTTTAAAGTTGATTCCTCGTGTACTGTTCATTTTCGAGTTATGATGTTTGATAAATGGATACAACTCTGTAAGAAATCTTACAACCAAAAGTCATCGTGACTTTAAGGGTGGACAAAAGTAATACTTGATTTCATCAACTATGATCAGGAAAAAACATAGGAACAATATAATTGTTTTTTTATCAGCTCATTATGGTTCCTCCGCTTTTGATATCACAAAAAGGAATGCTCTTTATTGTTTTGTTTTTTTTATAAAAATATATTTTATACCCCTTTTATAATGGTCAATACTTTGTATGTCACGATCAATATGTCAGGACCATATTTTCTGCCTGGCAGTTGCAGATTACGAAATGTTTAACAGAGGTCAGCTGTATAACCAATATTTTCTTTCTGGTTCTCAAAGAGTTCTGATGAACAAATAAATATAAACACAGAATCTTATCTCTAGAAGTTACCATCTGCTGTTTATACATTGCACGGGGCGTCATTCGTCGTTTCACTCAGCATCTTTTTAACTCAGTAACGCCTGGTCGCGGTCATAACTTGGCCTACAAATTAGGGTCTTTTGCGATCTTTGTACATGTGTGGGGGAAAGGTAATCAGTATCATTTATGTTTATATGTTCGCCTCAAAACATTTGTAAGCATTTTTGCGAATTTGTCATGTCTAACCAGAGAATAACACAGGAAATGCCCTCTCCTCTTACAATATTATTCGATGAACCACGGGGCTGTAAGTTATTTGTAGCATAATTACAAAACATGCAGCAAATGCAAGATTATTCCCGTTAAACATGCTGAAAAATTGCATTGAATTAAATATTATTCGAGTGGTACCAGTTGTTTTGGATTCCGTAGCTTTTAGAAGTAGTACATAAGATGGAGTAAGAGATCACTCTTATATTTGTCCATGGTCTCTCCTCGCCCTTTCCCCAGTAAATCTGGTGACGAGTAGACGTGGTCATTTTCATTCGAAGAGTTGAACTCGTGCTATCGGCTCAACTTTGGAAACGAATTTGGTTTACATAGCCATGTTATCAGAGAAAGATTAGAGGCGACATTGGAATAACAGACGAGAGTACGATAAACACCGCGAAGCGGTCGTTATACTTGAATTTTAGAAACAAAACTTACTGGCCTATGATGATGGAGGGCGAATCATGATTACACGACCTTCTGTTTGCTCAAAACGAACTTATCGTTATCCAAATTTGGCAGTGCTCTGAATTCGAGTTGTATGTCCATGCTGAGATAAGTTATGTTGTTGCATGATATATATTTGTACGGTGTCGGATGGAAGCAGACCAAAATAATAAAATATTCTGCATTATGTGTTCCAGAACCATCAAGATAATTTTATATGTTAATAACGCAGCTGTAATCACGCTAAATGCTTGTGGCAATTTCTCTTTGGAGACGACGAAATGATGTTGTGTATATTTAGTGCATTTTTGATTTAAACATTACATAGGGGCGTTGTGTTCCGGGATACTAAAGTCATCGCGATCTCTTTTGTTTTACCTACGATGCATATAAAACTTGAGATCTGAATCAGTCTATATTCCTGACGCAGATAGCATTGCTAATAACGTTTTAGTCCATGATGATCTCAATATACTTTCACTCAAATAATGTTCACCAAAAACAAGGCAAGATTACAAATTAGAGTGCAAGGTCAGTTTAGTTTACAGTTAGCTAGGTTTTTGCTTCGTAGATCAAGTGTTTATCATCAGTCAGAGGAATCATTTACATTTGTGCTCAGATATAATTTGTGAGGAAATATTTATTTAAATTATTCATTGGAACTACAAACTGCTCATTAACGTTTTGGACTTAAACACTACTTTGGGATTACTGAGAACACATTCAAAGACATTCTGTAATTTATGATTGTGGAACATCAAAATATTCAAGACTATTGGAATTCATTCGGAACATTCTATACTTTTGGGCTGTGATCGGACATTCGGATCATTTGGGAATGAAGCACAATACGATAAGTGTTTCTTAAATTTTCGCTTTGCAACGTAGGGACAACATTATTTGTTGATTTTACTAAACCTTTTGGTTTCGCTTTTTTCTGTTTCATAGTGTAACACCTAAAGTCGTAGGAAAGGTCACCTCTGACAAATAGTTGAATAGGGTGATGACCCGTCAGTTGATTTTGATAAACATGTTTTCACAAATAAAAAGATTTGGGAAATTTCGGGTATCGTGAGGAAGAGAGTTACAACGACCTAACGTAGATGGAAAAATGACGTCTGAAAGTTTAAAATCAGGTAGGTATTCGTGAGAAACTTTGAGAGACACGTAGACGAGAGTGATATTCCTCTTACCTACTTTGCAGAAGAAAGTCGCTTAAATAGTTAGGTAATGGTTAATTTGCAATGGAATACGTTGAACACGTGATTTCATTCGAATCAAGTGAAAAGTTTATTTTGTGAACAGGTCAAATAAATTCAAGGATTTTTTTTATGAAATCCAGATTTATATTTACATATTAAATCATTTTCACTCAAAATTGTATAAATGTTTAAATAAAATTATTTCAGAAACTTTGTACGCACAGCTCAGCAAAGAAATTTGCATATAGTTAAATGCTAGTGTTTTGTTTTCTTTCTTATAAACTGGCATGACATGCACTATCTTCCACTGTGTTGAGAACACGCTGGTTTCAAGTGATTTATTTAATAATATTTGCAATGACACATACATTTCTTCAGCTTTATCTTTTAACAGTTTTCATTTAATTTGATCGAGCTCAGAGGCTTTGTTTAGGTCAAGGCTAGTTCTTACAACTATAATTTCTTGTGTGTGTATAATGATGTCAGAAATAATAGTTTGTTAAAATGTAACACCTCTTGAGCAGTATTTTTAAATGTGTGTCAGAGCACAATTACGAGTTCTTTGTCAGAGTCCTATTTTTAAAAAAAAACTATCGTAAACAAAAAGTTAAATTATTATTTTACATTTGCATTTTAAAAGGGGCTTTTGGTTTACTGTTGAACGTGACACTTGCTTTGTGGATAATTATGAATTTTCCGTAAGACCTAAAAGTCTGGATATGCTTTAGCTGTTGGTTCAAATCAGATCAGCTCGGGTGGGTCGGCTACACTGGTGCGTTCTCTGGGCAAGGTACTTCACACCAATTGATTCGACACTAAATAACGTACTTGTATTGCTATGTCGTACAACACCATACCGAACCATACTGGGTCGGATTTTCGTTGAGAATGATGGAGTCTGTGAATAAATAAGTGTGAATAAATGCTAGCTAGTTCATAATATTAGTGTGCAGGAATAAATGCAAACAGCGAATCAATTCTTAATGTAAGGAATATCGTATTAAAGTGTGGTCTGAATGGTCTCGCTTCAGTGGGTTTCATATAGCTGATCTATTGACTTCTTCTTATTTTAACATTGACCAGAAATATGCCTTCATCAACGTGGTGTAAATGACAATATCTGAAACCGCAAGTAACATCGACATTGTGTGTTGATATCTGGAATTGACCATTCACATTTTTCGAAAAGTTTAAAAATTGCAAAAGTTATATGAGCTTACAAATTTAATTATGGGAAGGTAATTCACTACCAAGTCAGAAAAAGACAAAGAAATACGTTGTTGCTCGACTTCTTATAAAATTGTTCGATTTGGAATGGAATATCATGTACGCGAACTGTATAACTTTAATCTATGTCAAAGAAAACAAAGTAATTTAAATACAGTATTAGCAGCAGGGATGGTGAACAGACCAATTTTGGAGCAAGTTATTTTTGAAAATAAAGCTCCCTACGAAAACCAAGACACAAACGTCAATAATGCCAAACCGAAGCCTCTAACCGACCGAGACTTCTCTGATTGGGTTAGCTCATTTTGTTACTTTATTTTTGACGTTTGTGTTTGGACACTCACTGTTGGTTGTCACCCTCCCTGCTGCTGTGTCTCAACCAAAACTTTTATCGAGACCTATACGATACCTCGACCAAGGATCATTGTAACGTTGTCCCTCTTAGTAAAGAGGGGTAGTTAATTAGATTTGGCTGTCGTTATCTAGAGGATGGCCTCCCTCGATTTTATTGCCCGGTGTGAGTGGATAGATAGAACATCAACAGAGAACTGAGCAAGACTATTGAGAAGAAATAATACAATACGAGCCCCCTTTAGACAAGAGAATAACAATTTAGTCAATAACCAAAAACTAATAGTGTCAGCATCAAATCAAACAAATTTACGTTAACAGAATTTCGATAGCAGTGTTCTATTATGGATTCATTACATCATGATAACGAGTGGTGAAAAGAGCACAATGTCCACGCCTGATTTGCATCACCTAGCGTCGCTTCCTGTCCTTGTCTCCGTGTATAACACGTCTTCCCACCTTCACGTGTATACGTTGATCTTCCTTGATATTTCTATTCTGAACGCTTCATCTCTTTTCCGGACTTCCGTCTTCGGACTGTCCCCGACTCTTCCAGAGAGCTGTTTCCCTGAATGACAAGATTACCACTAAGTCTCTATATGTATCACTTACTATACGTATATAAAATTCTCTCACTCGTTACTCACAAAGCATAAACTAGCTATCCAAACACTGCATAAATTGTTACATAATGTGACCCTAACGATTAATGGTCCTTACAGATTTAGACTGTATTTTGAGTAAGGTACAATCGTTATCTCTAGTTACAAATGACCCCTGTAATATACAGCCAAGTCGGACTTAATTCGATAGCTCATTACCCTCGCTTCACAGTGACTGACAACAAATTAACATGTGAGCGGTGCATATAAACAACATTCCCGTATTTCTCCGCATACGCTACCATATGACTCCTTAGACATCCAACCTAGTCAGATCCACTCAATAAGATACATGCTCGATTATTATTGCATAAGATTCACTAACTTCTAGCTCACAGCAATCCCTAACTACAAGATTATTTAAGCATTACAAAATCATATATAAATATGCAATTATCGTTAACTCACGATAATAAGTATCGTTCTAACAGACAAAGGAAGTCAATTCATATAACCCTATGAAATCCTACACATCTGAAAATTTGGATCTAATGCACTTAGTCAATTCTATCAATGAACAAGTGACTGTAAATTAAAGAAATAAATTGCATAACAACTCTAGCATATCAACAGATTTCCATGAAATCGAATAAACGATACATAGTATGAATCCTAGTCATATCAAACACATTTGCATAAGCAAATAAAGTAGAAAATTACATGAAAATTAAAATTGCATACCTTAATGCTGCTCTTTTTCAGAAATTGTGCGTCCTGGCACTAACGCCTGTCTTTTCTTACAAGACAGCCACCTGGTCCCTTTACTTGTTTTAACGAGGAAAGCACTATTCTTTAGTTATTCCCCGGAGTCAGACGAGTCTTGTCTCTCGCAGGAAAACTCTCGGGCTAAAGAAATTCGACCATGGTCGTTATTTTAAATTCAACATTACTTCCAAGGTGCACGCCTTAATTTAAACTGACCAATCGTGACCAGCGGTTCCTAATTTCTCCGCAAGATAATTTTTTCTTTCGTTAGACTTTGACAGCCTCGAATCTGAGAAATACGATGCATACTAACTTCCCTTTGAAAATGACTATTTTACATGAGGTTCCCATCAAGCGGTTATGGTCGGCAACTTTAATGTTTACTTTTCCAGGACAGCGTTGCGATGACCGGGTCAATTCTAAATGAGCCGTACATGCTGGCCTTTCAAGTTTAACAAATGACGTGGAAGAAAGGTCGAAGTGACCTTCACAAAGACCTTCCTGGCTTGACTGTAATAAAATTTTAATGCACAATGTATTCATTTTTAAGGTTCAATACTTATTCAAAATTCGACACTTTTTAATCATGTAAATTTATCGTGATAAATCCGTGTTGGGTAGCTTGCGCATGTGAAAAGAAGGTTTTGAACTTAGTGATATCCATATCCCCTGAACACCAAGTCTGATGACTGTTTCGCAGAGTATGTGTATCGACTCCATTAAACACAACTAAAAGATTGCAGTGATCTCTGATCACTTTAGGTATTTGCGTATATCGCTGAGTAACATATATAACATCAGTATTTTTGTGTCTACCTCGGGAAAGTATCCGAGCTGGATTTGATTGTTTGTCCAGCATCACATCATCGTATACTACGAGATTATTAATAAATCCATCGAGGTCATCTACAGATGGGGCTTCATCAATATTGGTGATAAATTCAACAACACCATCGGTGTCGCCGTCCTCGTCCAACAGTTTTGCATTTTAATTAAAATCTTTAAGCACATCGTAGCATCGCTGATCATCTACGGATGGTGCCACTAAATATAACTTATCCCACTTGAGCCATCTCATTATCAGATTAAGTAATAATTGCGTCTTACCAGACCCAGATGGGCCTATGATAATTGCTATGATAGAATTCGGTAGCGCTGAATAATGTTTGACTGGCTCTTGTTTTCGTGTCGCTGAAAAATCAATGAATCCATGTTGTACAAATATGTAATAAATAACATGGATTTATATTGTGTTCGATGCAGAGCAAACACCCCTACCAGCGGATTAACAAAAATAATAACAAAACATAAAAAGCGTGCACTTACAGGCAAGTGTGCGAAATCTGGTACCAAAAAATACAAACTTATTTCGTCTCGTATGAAGACAGGTGGTGATATCGCTGCTTCACTAGGAAAATTATCAGGGGTTCCATGGGCTAAATACCCAGGAGAAAAACATATTCCTGGATATAATTATTGTGGTCCTGGAACTCGACTTGATATCCGACTTGACGAACGAGCCCAACCAAGACCTGGAGAGTATCCAATAAATGCGATTGATCAAGCATGCCATGTTCATGACGTTGCGTATAAAAGCAAAGATTTATAACAACGACATATTCTGGACGTGAAGTTGATTCACTCGTTAAATTCCATAAAAAATAAATCTGTCAGAGAAAAACTTGCTAGCTTCCTAGTAAAATTAGCGATGAAAGGTAAACTAGTGGTAGGGGCTGGTAATTACTGAACCGATTATTATCATAATAATGGAATCGGTTTATTATAGCCCAAGAGGATATTGGAGGGGTAGAGCAGCGATTAGCAAACTTGCTAATGCGGCGAATGTCTCACGTTCTGTTGCTGCAAATTAGTTAGCACGACAGGCAATATGGCAAATTAATGTACCACAGCCTAAAGCAATTAAGTACGCACGTTTTGGTGTCAGCACTCCCAATGAAGTTCATCAAGCAGATATTTTGTTTTTGCCACACGATACCATTACAATTGGTAGACGTCAATCACGCACATACAAATATGCGTTGACTGTCGTTGACGCTGAAAGTAGATATAAAGAAGTAGAACCACTATCAACTAAAACAGCAACTGAAGATGCATCTGCTTTTGAACGAATTTATCAACGTGGTGGTCTACGATGGCCACAGCTACTACAGGTTGATCCTGGCATGGAACTTTGTGGTGCAGTAACGTCGATGATGAAACAACATAACGTCAAAATCAGACGAGGACATACCGCAATTCATCGTAATCAGGAAATCGTTGGACGATTTAATCGAACACTTGCTGAGCGGTTATTTGGATATCAGTATGCGCAGGAAATATCTCTAAATAAAGTTCAGGCGGACAGAAGATCTCGTGAAATGGTTGCAAGACTACCAAGTGTGATAGCTGCGTTAAATAATGAAATTACTCATGCAACTTTTATGGAGCCTCCCAATGCAACCACAAAGAAATATATACCAATATAACGACATGACTCTTTCTATAAACAACCAGTACTAGGTAATGTGACTGTAAGATATTTATATGAACCTGATGAACTTGAAGGTGGTAAAAAAAGAGCAACTGATCCTATTTGGAGTGTGACTACACATAAAATTTCCAGCGTGGTAAGATCGACGGGTAGACCTGCAATCTACAGACTAGATTCAACTGCTTCTAAGCGTGGATTTGTACGTGAACAATTGCAAGTAATTCCTGAACGCACACAATTAACACCGCGTTCACTTTTGTGAAGTGACTCCTCGACGTCAATTACATTCAAGACAGGTCGGCATCACATTTTCGAGTGTGTGACCAAGACTACTATTAATTCTATCTACGGTAAACTGTCTTGGATTATTATTTGAATACTGCCACAACATCACTGTTACAGCTAGCACAATGATTATTCTGTCGTTGTTTTAGTGTCATGATAAATTCAACATCGAGATCGAAGTCGCGTTTATTTTTTGTCACATTGTTTATAACTAGCTAATTGTTTTCTTACTACATCATCGCCATTGCTAGCAGTTTGATTATTATTTTCTGTGAAGTCTATGATAACCCTCCGCAGCTGAGATATTCTACTGACTCGAGACACCGCGAGATAAACTGAATTTTACCATTCAATATGATCATCCACAATCCAAATATTTGTATCAGAAATAGTTAATCCTTGTGACGAATGAATCGTTACATCATATCCTAGAGTCCATGGAGTTCTATCCATCGTTAACGCGCTCTCAACAGCACTCACAGGAACCAAAACAATATTATTTAGTACAAGTTTTTGTCTCATTAATTCCAGGAATTTCAACATCGATATTCTGTCGTCGCGTATCTGCTGGGCGATAACACAATGGTACAGGTAGATTTGAAAAGTTTTCCTTATGTAACAGAAATAATTGTTGTTGAAGTGTATCACGAACTATCTTTCTACTTGCAACTATCAAATCAGCAGGCCTCCATAAATTCCAAAAATCATTTATATGTGTTTCCGGAATTATTTCACGCATGATTTCACACTGAATATTGTCTGGTTGTAGTCTGATTAATTTTTAAAACTCTTTCAGTATTTCATCAATAGCTCTATGATCATCAGTTACCTTCTCATAATAATCTACGAACTTTTCAGCCATTCATGTGGAGACGATCCAACAAAAGGTGGCGGTTGACCATGATCGCCACACATTATCCCAGCTGTGTTTCGAGTCAATAACCAATCAAGAAATGTTTTTAATATCTCTTGCGACACCGTGCGTATTTCATCCCAAATAATATTTTTAGGAATGTATTTTTCACCCATTCATTCAGGAGTCCATGCGTCTCCGCACCATCTAAAGAAACTATGATAAGTTTGAGATTTTACTCCACGTTCACTCATTTCTCTGGCTAGTCTATGTGTAGGTGTCAAAACAACCATGTCAATAATTCAATCGCACGCGTTGTTTTACCAGAACCTCCCGGTCCATTGAGATAAACGGTTTTATGTCTGACAACAGGATCATATACCGATGGTGCAGATGACAATTCTGATATTTGATTATTCTTGTAATAAATATCCTTGATTTCAATGTCGGCTGATTCAGAATAACTAAGTATATTTTCTCGCTTTATTCTCCATTCACCCCATGATGCATAATTGCCAATATGTAATTGTTCTAGCAATCCTGTCTATTTTTTATTGATATAAAACGAATCTGTGGCAATTCTAACCGCGGTATCACTAAACTGTTTATCATCAATAATAAATTTATCGGAACATATGCTAACATCGAAGATCTTAAATGAGTAAACTGCGATGACTCACCATCAATATAGCTCACAATTGTACCTAATTTAGTTCCATCCGACAGATAAGCATTATTCCGGCTTATAAATATGCCTTTCTCTGTTGTATCAGCAATTATAAAATCTAGTTCAGCATCGTCGATGACTAATCTTGTACAATGTCATTTATGATCACATGAACTTGCTTGTGTGAATTTTCCAATTATGTTTCTGCCGAGATCCTTTGCAAGTATATTTTCATATTCAATTTCATCGGGATTACGCTAAAACAATTTCGTCGAGAATAGATCTCTCAACTACAGGTAACCAGACTTGTTTCTGTGAACGATACGATATTGTTGCTTCATTACGGTTAACGATTTTAAAATTCCATCATCAAGCATATATCGTAATAGCAATGTTGGAGCCCAACATTTTTCAGGAAAATGACGACCAAACCAAACATAAACAATCGAATGGAGATTTTCCGTGAACAAAAACGATTCAATACATGAAAATCCAGTTAAATCAAAATCTGGTCCGTTTATCGCAACTCTGGTCATCTCGTGTGTTGGATGTCCAAGTCTCTTAAAGTATTCTGAACACTCTCCCATTCTAAGAAAACTTCTAGGATAACATGCTACCATATCAACTGAGATAACATCTTTATAATCGTATTTAGTATTCCAAAATCCGCCTTGTCCATGTTCGATACAACTAAGTTGGACATCAACAAGAAATTCCGATCTTGTCGGCGACCATGAATTTTTCTCCTGAGCAAAGCGAGCAACAACTGACGGAACGGTAAAACAATTACTGAGTAATTGTTCAGCATCATTGGTATATTTCGACGCAAGATTTATCATTTCCTCGTAGATAATTCTGTACGATAAGTGTCTCCATTAGGCCGTACAAACTTATCATAATTCACAGATTCTAAACTTTGAAATAACCACACGGACAAAGGGTCACTCTTACTGATATTTCTGATAAAATCAAACATATAATCATTATAAAATTTAACAGTTCTATCTCGTGGAAATATTGTTACGGCCGATGTCCATGCATGTGCGTTATGATCAAAAATTGTTATCGGAGCAACCTCTTGATTCATATTTCGATTTATACAAAATCTCCCCGGTTTGTGTCTTCACCGTAATCGGAAATGTTAATTTTTTTTCACAGCTCAGCAACATCTTGAATAGACTCTCCGGTATCGTTAACTGTTTCTGCGCACTCATTTATTTTTTACGTCGTAAATCCGTTAAACCGTTTCCACGTATCGCGTTTATGAAGTGTTCTGTAACTCGCTCAGCAACACAATTTAGCCTTGACAGTTTCATCGGTTTGAGATCATCAACGCTAGGTTTATCATTTAGCGTATATATCGCATAAACAACTGCAGTCACGGGACACTCTCGTTCATAATATGGTTTGTCAATACCAGTCAACATTCCTGGTTTGGAATTTTTATTAACGTGACAATATTTCTAGTGTGATGTAATCGAACAGGGTCACTTTTGTCACGGATAATCCATGTGTCGTCTGCCTCCGCGGTATATACTGCTATAATAAACTTTATTCTATAAAAGTATCTTTGATTGTCGAGATAATTAATAATCGTTGCCGCTCGCTTGTCATTCATTGTAGCATCGAGAGCACCTTGGGTGTTGCTCATGATTCTAAATGTTGACCACACATGAGCCGCACCATCGTCGCGAAATTCCTCCGAAATCTATTAATCAGAGTTTTATTCGTCGGTATAAGCGATATCATGCTTGTTGACGTTAACTCGGTCAAATCATTGTCAGCTTGGCGGCGCATTCTGTCAAGGTCGAATCTAGCTTGAGAAGGCTTGATTGTAGATATTCTTGTAAATTCCTCCATTGTTATAATGAAGGCAAATATATATTTAAATTGAAGTTTATATATATATATATATATATATATATATA